>PVIC010020223.1:0-29755 GCA_004025085.1 Thryonomys swinderianus | reverse complement strand
TCAGCAATCCTCCTGTCTCTGCCTCCCGAGTGCTGGGATGACAGGCGTGAGCCACCACGTCCGGCACTGTGGTATGCGGTGTTGATTGTTGGTAGGCGTGTCTCCCCGCCCAGCATTATATGTGGTTACCGGGGATCGAACTCAGGTCCTTGCGCTTGCGAGGCAGGCGCTGGAACCACTGAGCTAATCCTCCGGCCCCCTTTTTTAAATTTTGAGAGTCTTGCAAAGTTTTGTTGACTGTCCTCCAACTTTCATTCCTCCTGCCTCATCTTCCCAGATAGCTGGGACTATAAACTGCTGCCCTGTTGAACCTAATGTACATTATGTACATTGTGAAAAATTTTCTAATAGCCATATTAAAAAGAAAAAAATGCTGGGCATGGTGGCTCACGCCTGCAATCCCAGCACTCGGGAGGCAGAGGCAGGAGGATTGCTGAGTTGGAGGCCTGCCTGGGCTCCATAGTGAGCTCAGGGCCAGCCTGAACTACAAAGTGAAACCCTGTCTCAAAAAGGAAAAAAAAAAAAAAAAAAAAAAGATGGAGTTAATTTTTTTAACTCACCATATCTAAAACACTGTTTGAACATATAACCATATTAAATTAGCAAGGTTTTATACATTTTAATTCTTTTAAAAATTGACACATACTTATACATATTTATTGGAATACAGTGTGATAATTTGACATGTATACAGTATGATGAAATAAGTATATTTTTATCACCTTAACCCCCCAGCACTGAGGCTCGAACTCAGGACCTTGTCCTTGCAATGGCAAAACTGAGCTATAGCCTCAGCCTCTTAAATATCATTTTTACTTTTTTTTTTTTGAGACAGGGTCTCACTTTGTAGTCCAGGCTGGCCCTGTGCTCACTGTGTGGCCCAGGCAAGCCTTGAACTCCAGCAAACCTCCTACCTCTGCTTCTAGAGTGTTGAGATTACAGGCATGAGGCCACCACGCTCGGTATTGTTATATGTGGTACTGGGGATCAAATTCTGGACCTTGCACTTGCAAGACAGATGCTGGAACCACTGAGCTAAATTGCCCTTGAGGTTTTTTTTTTAACTACATCTTCAAAACGTGGTATGTTTTGTATTCACATCTCAGGTTATATTAGACAGATGTCAGGTACTCAGAGCGAAATGTGGCCAGTACAGTATAACAAGTGATGAAGTCATGTTAAGGATTTTAGAATAGAGCTACAGTCCAGGATGTGAATGAGGAGGAGACAGAAGCATTAAGCTAGTCATTTTTGTTTTGGGCAGAGAGGAGCGAAGGGGCTCTTATGACTACAACCAGGACCGGCCGTATTACGAGAGCATCCGCGCGCCGGGCACGTATCCCGAGGACTCCAGGCGGGACTACCCTGCTCGGGGGAGAGAGTTCTACTCAGAGTGGGAGACATACCAAGGAGACTACTATGAGTCCCGCTACTACGACGATCCTCGGGAATACAGAGATTACAGGAGTGATCCGTATGAACAAGATATTCGGGAGTACAGCTACAGACAGCGGGAGCGAGAGCGAGACCGGGAGAGATTCGAGTCTGACCGAGACAGAGACCACGAGAGGCGGGCCATCGAGCGGAGCCAGAGCCCCGCGCACCTGCGCCGCCCGCAGAGCCCCGGCGCGTCGCCCTCCCAGGCCGACAGACTGGCCAGCGACTCCGAGAGGAGGCTCTACAGCCGCTCCTCAGACCGCAGCGGCAGCTGCAGCTCGCTCTCCCCTCCGCGGTACGAGAAACTGGACAAAGCTCGTCTGGAGCGCTACGCGAAAACTGAAAAGGCAGATAAAGAACGGACTTTTGATCTGGAGAGAGTGGAGAGAGAGCGGCGCTTAATAAGGAAGGAAAAACTGGAAAAAGACAAAACTGAGAAGCAGAAGCGGAAAGGAAAAGTTCACTCCCCTAGTTCTCAGTCTTCGGAGACAGACCAAGAAAATGAGCGAGAGCAGAGCCCTGAAAAACCAAGGAGTTGTAATAAACTGAGCAGAGAGAAAGGTGACAAAGAAGGGGCAGCAAGAAACCGCTTGGAACTCATGCCTTGCGTGGTTTTGACTCGAGTGAAAGAGAAAGAGGGAAAGGTCATCGACCATACTCCACTGGAGAAGCTGAAAGCCAGACTTGATAGTGAACCCAGCAAGTCTTCCTCCCTGGATCAGAAACTTCAGGTCTCACAGCCTGAGCCTGTAAAACCGGACCTGTCTAAACTGGAATCTGTTCGCGTGAAAGTGCCGAAGGAAAAGGCGCTTGCAGGCCACACAGAAGCAGGGGATAAGGAAGTCCGGCCTAGACCCAGGAAGCACCTCAAGCCAGAGCAGACTGCTGATGGATTGAGTGCTGCAGATCTGGAGAAGCTGGAAGCCAGGAAAAGGCGATTTGCAGATTCCAATTTAAAAATAGAAAGGCAAAAACCAGAAGTTAAGAAAACTAGTCCCGAGATGGAAGAAGCTCGGGTCCTTTTGAAAAAGCAGCCTGATGTGTCATCTAGAGATGTTATTCTTGTAAGGGAAGGAGAGACCGAGAGAAAGCCCGCAAGGAAAGAAGTTCTTAAAAGAGACTCCAAAAAAATCAAAGTGGACAGACTTAATACTGTTCCCAGCCCCAAAGACTGTCAGGAGATTGTCAGTATTTCGGCTGTGTCTGGTTTGAGGTCCAGCTTAGAACTACAAGCAAGATTGGGAGAGTCAGGAGTTCAGTCTGCAGAAAATCAAGAAATCCAGCCAAAGAAACCCATCCAATCAAAACCTCAGCTCAGACAGCTGCAGCTCTTAGATGATCAAGGACCAGAGAGAGATGACGGCAGGAAAAACTATTGCGCTGTCCGTGATGGAGCACCTGAACATAAAGCAGGCCAGGAAAAACCTCATGTAGTAAATACCGAAGAGAAAATTGGCATTGACATTGATCACACACAGAGTTACCGAAAACAAATGGAGCAGAGTCGTAGAAAACAGCAGATGGAGATGGAAATAGCTAAGTCTGAGAAGTTCGGCAGTCCTAAAAAAGATGTCGATGAATATGAAAGACGTAGCCTTGTTCACGAAGTAGGCAAACCTCCGCAAGATGTCACCGATGACTCGCCTCCCAGCAAAAAGAAAAGGCTGGACCACGTTGACTTTGATATCTGCACCAAGAGAGAGAGGAACTATAGAAGTTCACGCCAAATCAGTGAAGATTCTGAAAGGACTAGCTGTTCTCCCAGTATCCGCCATGGCTCCTTCCATGAAGATGACGACCCTCTAAGCTCCCCAAGGCTAACATCAGTGAAAGGGTCCCCTAAAGTAGATGAAAAAAGTTTCTCCTACGCTAACATAACAGTGAGGGAAGAGTCCTTAAAATTTAATCCTTATGATTCTAGCAGGAGAGAACAGATGGCAGACATGGCCAAAATAAAGCTCTCTGTCTTAAATTCTGAAGATGAGCTACATCGCTGGGATTCCCAAATGAAACAGGATGCCAGCAGGTTTGATGTCAGTTTCCCAAACAGCATAATCAAGAGAGACAGTCTGCGAAAAAGGTCTGTACGGGACTTGGAACCTGGTGAGGTGCCTTCGGATTCTGATGAAGACAGCGAGCACAAGTCCCACTCACCTCGGGCTTCTGCACTGTATGAAAACTCTCGATTGTCTTTTTTATTGAGGGACAGAGAGGACAAACTACGTGAACGAGATGAAAGACTGTCTACTTCTTTGGAAAGGAACAAATTTTATTCTTTTGCACTGGATAAGACAATCACACCAGACACTAAAGCTTTGCTTGAAAGAGCTAAATCCCTTTCTTCATCCCGAGAAGAGAATTGGTCTTTTCTTGACTGGGACTCCCGGTTTGCTAATTTTCGAAACAATAAAGACAAAGAAAAGGTTGACTCTGCTCCAAGACCTATTCCATCCTGGTATATGAAAAAAAAGAAAATCAGGACTGATTCAGAAGGAAAAATGGATGATAAAAAAGACAATCATAAAGAAGAGGAGCAGGAAAGGCAAGAACTATTTGCCTCCCGTTTTTTACACAGCTCAATCTTTGAACAAGATTCTAAGCGACTGCAGCATCTGGAGAGGAAAGATGAAGAGTCTGACTTCACGCCCGGTCGGTTATATGGGAGGCAGGTGTCAGACGGAATAAACAGTGCAAGCGACTCCGCTCAAGAGCCAGTGGTCCTATTCCACAGCAGATTTATGGAGCTCACCCGAATGCAGCAGAAAGAGAAAGAGAAAGACCAAAACCCCAAAGAGGCTGAGAAGCAGGAAGACACCGAGAGCCATCCCAAGACCCCAGAGTCTGCTTCTGAGAATAGAGAGTCCGAGCGGAGGACTCCCTCTGCCCTGGGGCCCCCCGGTGTCCCAGCTAGGACTCCAGAATCAGCGTCGCCACCACCAGAGAAAACAACCACTGAAAAAATAGTAGAGGCATCTTTGGTGTCACCTTCGGTGACGGAAGGGAAGACTGTGGAGCCGGTCCTCGCGGAGCCGGTCCTCGCCTCAGAAGAAGTGAAGCCAGTCTCAGAACTGGCTCCGGTCTGTGTCGAACAACCAGAACAGGTAAACTTGGCCCCGGGAGCAGACACCAGTAAAGATGCTCCTGTGACGGCTCCCGCGGTTGAAGGAGGCTCGTTCTCGGACCAGCCGCCTTACGTGGATGCCAGGCCGCCAACTCCAGGGACCTCGCTTTCCTCGGTGGAGAGCAGGGTGGATCCAGACGCTGACAGTACCCAGCCACCTTCAAAACCAACGCAGAAGCCCGAGGACGCTGACGAGCCCAAAGCAGAAAAGTCAGATGCAGCTGCAAATGTTGAGGCTAGTCCGAGCCCAAAAGCTGAAGTCACTCCTGAGGTTCAGCCTCAGGCTTCCGAAAATGTAGACGTTGATCCTCCAGTTAATGCAAAAGATAAGAAGCCAAACAAAAGTAAGCGTTCTAAGACTCCCGTCCAGGCAGCCGCAGCAAGTGCCGTGGAGAAGCCTGTCACTAGGAAGAGTGAGAGGATAGACCGGGAGAAGCTAAAGAGGGCTGGTTCGCCCCGAGGAGAAGCGCAGAAGCTTCTGGAATTGAAGATGGAAGCAGAGAAGATTACAAGGACTGCTTCTAAAAACTCCGTAGGGGATCCTGAGCACCCTGAGCCCAGTTTGCCTCTCAGCCGGACGAGGCGCCGGAATGTCAGGAGTGTTTATGCCACCATGAGTGACCATGAAAACCGCTCTCCGGCCAAAGAGCCTGCGGAGCAGCCCCGAGTCACCAGAAAGAGGCTGGAGCGAGAGCTTCAGGAGGTGGCGGTGGCTCCCACCACGCCACGGAGGGGAAGGCCTCCGAAAACACGCCGTCGCGCTGAGGAGGAGGAGGAAAACGAGGCCAGAGAGCCAGCAGAAACGCTGAAACCAGCTGAGGGCTGGAGGTCCCCACGGTCTCAGAAATCGGCAGCCACTGGCGGCCCCCAAGGGAAGAGGGGGAAAAATGAACCAAAAGTTGATGCTGAACGTGCCGAGGCTGCCACTGACGGGGGTCTCCAGGGGAACGGGAAGGAAAATAGCACCAAGTCCAAAGGTGATAAAGAAGCAGGAAGTGAACAGAAACACGACGGGAAAGAAGCCAGTACAGACAGAAACGCACCTGATGCGCCCGCCGCTGAGGTGGGGGAGAAAAAGCCAGGCCCCGAAAAAAACTCCAAGTCAAAGCGGGGAAGATCCAGAAACCCGCGGTCAGGAGTGGACAGGTCTGCACACCTGAAGAGTGCAGGCACAGCCCCTGGTCCTGGCGGCGCCGCGGGGCCTGCGGCGCAGGCAGAGGAGCCGGAGGCTGGGATCGTAGCCGTCTCCCCGGAGAAAAGGGAGAGTCCCCCAAAGGGAGGGGGCTCCTCATCCCAGCTGAAAAATGATCCCGTGGATCCCAGCAAGGAGCCAGGGGAGGAAGACACGTCTGCCTCCAAGGCGTCCCCGGAGGCCACTCAGCTGGCCCAGCAGATGGAGCTGGAACGGGCCGTGGAGAACATCGCGAAGCTGACCGAGACCTCTGCCCGTGTGGCCTGTAAAGGAGCGGGTGCGGCCGACGGCCCTGCCACAGAGGACGGGGACAAGCCCCCTCACCAGGCCAGCGAGACAGAACTGGCCGCCGCCATAGGCTCCATCATCAGTGACATCTCAGGGGAGACAGAAAGTTTCCCTGCGGAATCTCAGTCAGACCTGCCGTCACAGGCGCCAGCGCTGCGGGCCCAGGGGGCAGAGACAGAGCCCGAAACCCAGGAGGCCGCGTCTGGCAACTTGGAGACTGAGGCTGCTGTGGAGTCTTCGGGGCCAGCTGGCAGCACCCGTTCAGGAAGCCCAGCCAGTGCCAAGGAAGCCAGAGGGAACGGCAGCGAGGCGTTCCCGCCGGCACAGGAGACCCAAGGGGCGAAGGAAGTGGAAGTTGCTCCTGTCCGGAAGGACAAAGGGCGCCAGAAGACGCCTCGCTCGCGCCGCAAGAGGAACACAAACAAGAAGGTGGCGGCCCCGGCTCCGGAGGCCCCCGCCGCCGAGTCTGCGCAGGCCGAAAGCAAGAGTCCCGCCGCGGGGGAGGGCGAGGGGGTGACAGCGCTGTCCCCAGAACCGCCGCCTCGGGACGCAGAGCAGAGCGAGAAGTCCCACCCCGCTCCTGCTCAGGCCTGTAGCCCCGGCCCGGGCCAGGCTCTGCCGGCGGAGAGTCCGCCCCGCGGCATCGGCATCGAAGAGCAGACCCCGACCAAGGCGCCGGTGTGTCCGGACCTCAGCCCTCCCCAGCCCCAGCCCGCGCTGGCGGACGAGGAGCCCCCGGCCGCGCTCAGGGTGCACCCCGTCATTGAGAGCGACCCCGTGACCCCGCCCAGTGACGCGGGCAACCCCCCACCCGCACTTCCCGCCGTAGCCGCAGCCGCTGCCAAGCTCTCTCCAGCCCTGGCCCCCGGGGCGGCCCCACACCAGAGCCCGCCTCCCAGGGCGACCGAGTGGGGCGCCAGGCAGGAGGAGCCGCGGGCTCAGCCCGCCCCGCCTCCGGCTCTGCCCCCGGACACCAAGGCCTCTGCCGTGGACACCAGCTCCAGCACGCTGAGGAGGATCCTGCTGGACCCCAAGTATGTGTCTGCCCCCGGGGCCACCTCAACCAGCGTCACCACAGCCATCGCTGAGCCCGTGAGCGCTGCTCCTTGCCTGCACGAGGCGCCGGCGGCCCCGGCCGAATCCAAGAAGCCCCTCGCAGAGGAGAAGACGGCCACGCCGGTGACCAGCACCTCCGACACGCGGGCGGCCGAGGTTCCCGCGGCTGTGGACAAAGAGAAGGTCGCGCCGGTCATCGCTCCCAAGATCGCGTCTGTGATCAGCCGAATGCCCGTCAGCATCGACTTGGAGAACTCACAGAAGATCACCTTGGCCAAGCCCGCCCCGCAGACCCTCACGGGCCTGGTGAGTGCCCTCACGGGCCTGGTGAACGTCTCCCTGGTGCCAGTGAATGCCCTGAAAGGCCCCGTGAAGGGGTCGGTGGCCACTCTGAAAGGCCTGGTGAGCACCCCCGCGGGGCCCGTGAACGTCCTCAAGGGGCCGGTGAACGTCCTCACGGGCCCGGTGAACGTCCTCGCCGCCCCCGTGAACGCCGCCACCGGTGCGGTGAATGCTGCCACGGGCACAGTGACGGTCACGGCGGGCGCGGTGACCTCGGCGTCTGCTGGGGTGACCGCCACGGCGGGCGCGGCAGCCATGACAGGGGCAGTGATTGCACCATCAGCAAAGTGCAAGCAGAGGTCGAGCGGGAACGAAAACAGTCGCTTCCACCCCGGGTCCATGTCTGTGATCGACGACCGTCCCGCGGATGCGGGCTCCGGCGCAGGGCTGCGTGTGAACACGTCAGAGGGCGTCGTGCTCCTGAGCTACTCGGGCCAGAAGACCGAGGGCCCGCAGCGGATCAGCGCCAAGATCAGCCAGATCCCCCCCGCCAGCGCGATGGACATCGAATTTCAGCAGTCGGTGTCCAAGGCCCAGGTGAAGCCCGACGCGGCTGGCGCGCCCGCGCAGCCGCCACCCAAGGGCCCTGCGGCCCCCTCAGGCTTCGCGAACGTGGCCACCCACTCCACGCTGGTGCTGACGGCCTCCCCCGTGATCTCCTCCGTCAAGGCCGACCGCCCCGCCCTGGAGAAGCCTGAGCCCATCCACCTGTCTGTGTCCACGCCCGTCACGCAGGGTGGCACGGTGAAGGTCCTCACGCAGGGTATCAACACGCCCCCGGTGCTGGTCCACAACCAGCTGGTCCTCACCCCGAGCATCGTCACCACTAACAAAAAGCTGGCCGACCCCGTCACCCTCAAAATAGAGACCAAGGTCCTGCAGCCAGCCGGGCTGGGCTCTGCGCTCGCGCCGCACCACGCGCCGGCTCTGCCCAGCAAGCTGCCCACAGACGTGAGCCTCGCCGCCGCGGGGGCCAGTGCTCCCGCGGACCGGCCGGTGCCCCACACGGCGGCCGCCAAGCCAGACACGCACGCCCCGCGCCCCAGCGGGCCCGGGCCAGCCGCGTTCCCCAGGGCGTGCCACCCCAGCAGCACCACATCCGCCGCCCTCTCCACCAACGCCACGGTCATGCTGGCCGCGGGCATTCCGGTGCCCCAGTTCATCTCCAGCATCCACCCCGAGCAGTCGGTCATCATGCCCCCGCCCAGCATCACCCAGACCGTGTCCCTCGGCCACCTGTCCCAGGGCGAGGTGCGCATGAACACGCCCGCCCTGCCCAGCATCACCTACAGCATCCGGCCGGAGACCCTGCACTCCCCGCGGGCCCCCCTGCAGCCCCAGCAGATCGAGGTGCGGGCGCCGCCGCGTGCGGGCACCCCGCAGCCGGCCGCGCCTGCAGTGCCCGCCCTGGCCCCCCAGCACGCCCCCGAGGAGGAGGTGCACTACCACCTCCCTGTGGCGCGGGCCGCGGCCCCCGTGCAGTCCGAGGTGCTGGTCATGCAGTCCGAGTACCGGCTGCACCCGTACACCGTGCCCCGGGACGTGCGCATCATGGTGCACCCGCACGTGGCGGTCAGCGAGCAGCCCCGGGCCGCGGAGGGCGCGGCGAAGGCGCCCCCCGTGGGCAAGGCCCCGCAGCAGCCCGGGAAGGAAGCGGTCAAGACACCGGAGGCCAAAGCCGCCCCCGCGCCGCCCCCCGCTGCCGCCCCCGCCCCGCCCCCCGCTGCCGCCCCCGCCCCGCCCCCTCACGGCGAGGCCCGCATTCTCACGGTCACGCCTGGCAGCCAGCTCCAGGGGCTGCCCCTGGCGCCCCCTGTGGTGGTGACCCACGGGGTGCAGATCGTGCACTCCAGCGGAGAGCTGTTCCAGGAGTACCGCTATGGCGACGTCCGCGCCTACCACGCCCCGGCGCAGCTCGCGCCCGCCCCGTTCCCCGCCGCCGCCGCAGCCGGCCTGCCCTCCCGGACCAAGACCCCAGCCCAGGTGAGGAAGCCGGCGGGCCCCCGCGTCCGTGGGCATGTGCTCGAGGGGCCCCACAGCATAGAAGCACGAGTGGGTTAGGGGGAGACCCTGTCTGGTACCCCAGCGGGCTGATGATGTGGTTTTGGGGGTTCTTAAGCTTGGGGGAGAAGGTCGGTCCCACCACGGACAGCTCCGGGCAGAGGGACGCACCCTGGGGCCTGGGAGGGGCCGTGCCGGCCTTGACAGCCGTGGGCCGACCGGCTCGCCCCGGGTGCCTTGCGACTGGCGCTCCTATGTGGCCCGTCGGCCCTTGGGGCGTCAGCGCCCAGCAGACCGACCGTCCCCTGCCTTCTCTCCCACGCCAGGGCGCCCCCGAAGGTGAGCCCCTGCAGCCCATCCAGCCGGCGCCGCCCGCACAGCCTGCCCCGCCCGGGCCGCCCTGCAATCCCTCCCAGCTCAGCCAGCCTGGCCAGCCGCCGTGCAGCAAGATGCCTCCTCCGGTTTCCCAGGAGGCCAAGGGGACTCAGACCGGAGGCCCCGAGCAGCCTCGCCTCCCAGCTGTGCCCGCGAACAGGCCGCCTGAGCCCCACACCCCACAGGTTCAGAGGGCGCAGGCGGAAGGCAGCCAGACTTCCTACCCCTCCCCTGTGTCTGTCTCCCTGAAGCCGGACCTCCCGTCTCCTCTGCCCACTCCGGCTGGCCCGAAACAGCTGTCGTTCGTTCCAACAACGTCAGGACCTAGCACCCCGCCAGGGCTGGCCCTGCCGCACGCCGACGTCCAGCCGGCCCCCAAGCCGGACTCCTCTCCGCACCTGACTTCCCAGCGGTCTGTGGACATGGTCCAGCTGCTCAAGGTAAGCGCGGCCGAGGGCTGATCCCGCCGCCGCCGAGCTGTGCGCCGCGCCGGGGCCCCGCCTGCCTGGCTGACTTAGGCCGGGGCCAGCAGGCCGGCTCCCAGCCCCCGAGCCGCAGGCTGACTGCTCCGCTTGCCTCCTGTGGGCAGAAGTACCCCATCGTGTGGCAGGGCCTGCTGGCGCTCAAGAACGACACGGCTGCCGTGCAGCTCCACTTCGTCTCCGGCAACAACGTCCTGGCCCACCGGTCCCTGCCGCTCTCGGAAGGAGGCCCGCCGCTGAGGATCGCCCAGAGGATGCGGCTGGAGGCCTCGCAGCTGGAAGGGGTGGCCCGAAGGATGACGGTAAGAGCCTGTGGGCCCGCGCCCAGAGGGGAGGCGCGGCGGCCCCTGCCTGCCTCCTGGCATGGGGCACGGTTCTTCAAGGGACAGCGAAAGGCACGTGGTCCTGCTTGAGAGTGTGAGGTGGCCCTAACATGGCTTTGTTTCCCTGGCGGAGTCATCTCGGGGTGGGGGTTTTGTTTTTTGGTTTTTTTGAGCCAGGGTCTCGCTTTGTAGTTCAGGCTGACCCTGAGCTCACTATGGTGCCCAGGCAAGCCTGGAACTCAGCAATCCTCCCGTCTCTGCCTCCCGAGTGCGGGGATGACAGGCGTGAGCCACCACGCCCGGCACTGTGGTATGTGGTACTGATGGCTGGTGGGCCTGAGTCTCCACGCCGGCGTTGTACGTGATTACTGGGATCGAACCCAGGACCCTGCGCTTGCGAGGCAGGCGCCGGAACCACTGAGCTGAATCTCCGGCCCGGGGTGGGGGTTTTAATGGACTCGGCGGCCTGGGATGGACACGGGCTGCTGTTGGGTGAGGAGGCCCCTGACTCCTGGCTTTTGTCCCCCAGGTGGAGACAGATTACTGTCTGTTGCTGGCTCTGCCCTGTGGACGTGACCAGGAAGACGTGGTAAGCCAGACAGAGTCCCTTAAGGCCGCCTTCATCACTTACCTGCAGGCCAAGCAGGCGGCAGGGATCATCAACGTTCCGAACCCTGGCTCCAATCAGGTTGGTCCAGCACGATGTCACATCCCCGTCCTCCCCGACCCCTACCCACGTCAGGCGCTGATGCACGCAAGAGGGGCTGGTCCACCGCAGGTAGGGCCGGCTGGTGGCGCGGGTCGCCAGCACAAGCCAGGGGAGCCCAGCAGCTCCTACAGGAGGCGGGCAGAGGGCACTTTGGGATGCAGGAACCAGCAGTGAGTGAGAGGGGACCCAGATCTGAGGGAGCTCAGGTGCACACGGACCAGTGGTCCGTCCGGTGGGCGTGCTCACAGCTGGGCCCCCGGGCTGGCCGCCGGAACTGGCCGCCAGAGAGCCTGCCGGAAGCGCACTGCGGCTGAGCCAAGACCGAAGGTCCTGCTTTCCCTCCCCAGCCCGCCTACGTGCTGCAGATCTTCCCGCCCTGCGAGTTCTCCGAGAGCCACCTGTCCCGCCTGGCGCCCGACCTCCTCGCCAGTGTCTCCAACATCTCTCCCCACCTCATGATAGTCATCGCCTCTGTGTGAGCCGCTGGACGGTGGCCACCGCAGGGTGTTTTCCCCGAGGCTCTGCCGCGGAAACCGGACACAGACGACGACCCCTCTGCAGGGCGCGGACTCCGCTGCCCGACGCCGGCGCGGCCGTCCAGCTTCCGGGCAAAGACTCCCCGGGCGGCGGTGCCGCTGCCCTTGTATGTTTACACGATGCTGTCGCCCAGGACACGCCACCAACTGAGGGACACACAGACACCTCGGGGCTGGGTTTGTCTCTTTTTTTGAGAAAAAGAATAGGGCAGTGGAATTATTTTGTTTTTAAGAAACAAGAAGACAGGACTGCTTTGCACTAAATTAGTGGCTTGGACTTTTGCACAGTGAAGACGGGCTGTGATGCTCCACCAGACGTCCCCGCGTGTGCGCGCACACGCCCGGCGCTGGTGCAGGACCCGGACCCGCGGCCGAGACCCTGGGTCAGCGAGCGCTTCGCCGGCTTCGCGCCCCACCCTCTCTTCCGTGCTCGCTGGAGTCACCGTTAAGGCTCCCGCTGCCGCCAGCTCTGACTGACCGGGATGTACAGTGTACAGCAGAGCAGGAGCGAACAGGATCTCCTGCCGTGGTGGGATATGCAGAACTTGGGATATGTGTATATATAAATATATAATATATATAAATATATATGATACTGACTTAAAAATCAAATTTCCCCGACATACATTTTTTTTAATCTGTGCCAAAAATGTGTTTTCAGAGAAAATCTTATTTTCATACTCAGACTTTGTATCGTCACTCATTTGTATAAGTGCGCTTCCTGACAGCTGGGCGCTGCTCCCGCGACGTGGAAGAGTCGTGCAGCACCAGTACAGAAAGCCTGGCCAGCTCCTCCCCGCGACCCAGACCTCTCTCCCACTTCCTAACACTTATTAATTTATGAAACTGTTTTCTCAGCGCAGTTTTGTTCCGTGTGTCCATTGGATTACAAACTTTATTAAAAAATACAAAACACCTCAAGTGTGAGTGTGTCCCTCCGTGGCGGCCACGGGGCGCTGGCTCGGGAACAGCCGCCCTCCTCTCCGTGGCCCTAACCGCGCCCTCACTTGGGGCTCCCGGCGTCTCCCCTCGTACAGAAGACTTCGTGTGCAGGACCTCCGTGGGCGTGCTGTGTGTGGGCACCAGGGTGAGACCTCGAGGCCCCGCCTGGCTCCCAGGCAGCCTGGCAGCGCTTCAGCCTCGGGTACTGTAGCAAACCACCCTCTTGCAGCTGCGTTTCGCTGCCCACACGCGCGAGCCTGGCTCAGGGGACAAACCCGGGGCCTCCTGCACGCCCGGCTCGAGCTCGAGTCTCCCACGGGGTCTGGGCTCCGCGCCCGCCCCGCCCCACCGTGGTGCCAGCGCAGTGGCTCTTGCAGGGCTGCAGGTGAGGGCTACCTACAGGCGATCCTCGAAGCTCGGCCCTGTGCCTGCAGCTGCCCGTGCCTGCGGGAGGGTGTGGCCAGGGGCCCTTGGCATCTCCACTTTTTGTATCAAGGCCTCCACGGTCGCGTAGGAAGGAAGGGCTGTGAACTGTGCGCAGGGCCTGTGGGGGTGGCAGCCCGGTGCGCCGCGGCGCTCCCTCCCTCAGAGAAGCGGCCCACTACGTCCTCTGTCCGCCGGGCCAGTCTGGACCTACTGGCTCGGGGCAAGTAGATCCCCAGAGGACGGCACTGGCTTGGACTTGGTGAACCTCGCGCAGAGCCTGCCCGCTTCCCCAGGCCCACGAGAGAGCCCTCTGCGGCCCACTGGGCCAGTCCCAGACCTGGCCGGCGGGGGCTGGCTTTGGAGCCATGTGGTTCTCCCACCACCCTTTCCTCCTCCTGCTGTCCAGGCCCCTAGAGGACAGCGGGTCACGGAGGAGCTCCGTGAGGACAGTCGTGGGCCCAGCCCGACGCGGGCCACGGCAGAGACGGCAGGGCTGTTCCTGGAGGCTGGTCCTCGGGTGGGGGCTCCCGTCACACCCCCATAGCCACCGGCCCTCCCACTCCAACAGGCAGCATTAGAAAATAATCAAATTTATTCTCTAGGGGTGGGGCCACGCTTCTCGGCTCAGGGTGGCAACCACCCTTAAATAAAAAGTCAGGAGGGGGCCGCCGGTCACTCAGCAGGCGGCGGGCACTCCGGAGCTGCGGGTGAGGACTCTGCTGGCGCCGGCTGGACCTCCGCCCCGTCCCGAGGGCGGAAGACCAGCTCCCCGGCCTGCAGCACCTGCCCGGCAGGCCATGTGCCGCCCGGCCCGTACTGCTGGTAGAAGTCCGCGTCTGTCTGAAACATGACCAGTGCCTGGGCCGTGTGGATCCGGACGTGCTGTGCCAGGCTGTTGGCATCCAGGAACTTGTCCCCGCAGGAGTCGCAGGCATAGAGGATGTGGGTGTTGGGGTCTGTGGAGGCGGGGCTGCAGTCAGGGCGGGGGCCGCTCCCCTGGCACCCACACCCTGGCCGGCGCCTCACCTTCTTCCTGCACCTGCTTCACA
Source organism: Thryonomys swinderianus (assembly GCA_004025085.1). Taxonomy (NCBI): domain Eukaryota; kingdom Metazoa; phylum Chordata; class Mammalia; order Rodentia; family Thryonomyidae; genus Thryonomys; species Thryonomys swinderianus. Next base: position 15,476 of record PVIC010020223.1, on the reverse strand, counting down.
GCTTTGCTGATCTCGGCTTTGAGCACTTCTGTCTCGTCGGCTGTCACCGCTGCCCCCACCGGTACCACTGTGGGTAGAACCCGCGGGGCCTGAGGCGAAGGTGCAGGTCCTGCCCCACCGACGCCAGCCCGAGGGAGGTACCCGCCGCTGCCCGCCGCTGCCCGGCACCCGCACCTGTGAGCTGAGTGACGGCCGTCGCGGCCAGTGCCTCGGTGGCCAGGGTGACCATGTCATCCACGGTGACCACGCTGACCTCGCTGCCCTCCTCTGGCTCCAGGATCTTGATGCCCGCCTTGCCCTGGTGCACCGTCTTCACGTGGGATCGCAGGTTGTCCACCCGGTTGAAGCCCCGCCCACACTTGTCACACAGGTAGGGCTTCTCTCCTGGGGGCGAAGAGCGTCTGTCGCGCCGCCAGCTCTGGCCGCCCGGCCGCCCTCCGCCCGCCCGCTCACCCGTGTGGATGATGATGTGCTTGGACAGGTCCCCCACGTTCACGAAGGCCTTGCTGCACACGCTGCACTTGTGCGGGCGGATGTTGTCGTGGTGGCGGATGTGATTGGCCAGCTGGCTGGACTGGACGAACCTGGGGGCCGGGAGGGAGGTCACTTCCGCCGCGCGGCCCCAGCGCCGGGGGCAGCGGGCCGGCCCTTCCCGGGACGCCGCACCTCTTGCCGCAGCGCTCGCAGACGTAGGGCTTCTCCCCGGTGTGCTGGCGCACGTGGGCGATGAGGGAGCTGGCCTGCGTGAAGGCCTTGCCGCACATCACGCACTGGCACGGCTTCTCGCCTGGGGGGAGGGGCGTGAGCACCGTGCCGCGCCCCCCGCCGCGCGCCCCGGGCCTCCCGGCCTGCTCACCCACCCACCCGTGTGGATCCGGACGTGCCGCTGCAGGGCGCCGGGGTCGGCAAACTGCCGCTGGCAGTGGACGCACACGTAGGGCTTCTCCCCACTGTGGATCCGCAGGTGCCGCTTGAGGTTCCCTGCGGGTGAGAGGCGGGCCTGGCGTGGGCCGGGGCACGGAGGCCGAGGGGCGGCGGCGCGCGGCGGCCGGGCCTACCTGAGGTGGTGAACTGCTTGCCGCACTCCCGGCACTTGAGCGGCCCGTCCGCGATGTGGATCTTCAGGTGGGCCTTCAGGTTCCCCACCTGCGCCAGGCGCGCGTCAGAGGCGCCGCCCACACCCGGCCCGGCCCGCCCACCCAACCCGCGCGAGGCTCCCGGCGGGACGGGAAGGGCACCCGCCTCCTCTCTTCCGGCCGGGGCCCCCGCCCTCCCGGGCCGGGCGGGTGGGCGGGAGCGCCCCGGGGGAGGTCACCGTCCGCGGCCGCGCCTCCGAGGGCGCCCGGGCGGCTCCGGGAGCCGGCACACCTGGTTGAACTTCTTGTCGCAGTGCGGGCACTTGTGCTCCTTGTTGGTGTCGTGCGTCTCCAGGTGGCGCATCTTGGAGGTGGGGTCGGAGAAGGAGCGGCCGCAGTAGTCGCACTGGTACGGCTTCTCGCCGCTGTGCACCAGCTGGTGGCGCTTGAGGTTGCCCGAGGTGGTGAAGAGCTTGCCGCAGTCCTCGCAGCGGTGGCGCGCCTCGCCCGAGTGCCGCTTCTTGTGCAGGTTCAGCAGGCTGATGAGCCGGTAGCTCTTGCCGCACTCCTCGCAGCCGTACGGCTTCAGCGGGCTGGGGGCGAGAGGGCGACACGGGCAGGGGGCTGCGCCGGGCCCGGGCTGCCGGCGGGCGCGCGGGGCCGGGCGGCTACCTGTGCGTCTTCTCGTGGGCCTTGCACGCCGCGGGGTCGGAGAAAGCCTTGCTGCACTCGCGGCAGGAGAAGGGCTTCTCGCCCGTGTGGATGCGGATGTGCCGCTTGAAGTTGCCCGTGTGCGTGAACTCCTTCCCGCAGTCCTGCAGCACGGCGGGGCGCGTGAGCGGGCTGCGGGGCCGGCCGGGCGGGGGGCCCGCACCACCTGCGCCCGCACCTCGCACTTGTGGATGACGGAGCCGTACGCCTTGGACTCGGTGCGGTCCCCGTAAGTGCCAGAGCGCAGGCCCCGGGCCTCCATGCCGAGCTCCTGCCCCGAGTCGGTGCCCGCGGACTCCTCGGTCTCCTCGGGGGCCTCCCCGTTCTCCAGCCGGGGCCCCTCCTCCTTGACCGCCGCGGGCTCCGCCTCCTCCTCCTCCTCCTCCTCCTCCGGCGCCTCCCCTTTGCTGGCTGGCTCCACCTCCACCTCTGCAAAGAGGCACCTGAGGGTGAGCGCGGGCCCAGTCAGCCCACGTCACCCCTTCCTGTGCCCGGGCACCCGGCGGGGCCCCACGCGGCCGGGGAGGCCGGGCTCTGTGACCTGGGCACGCGCCACCCGGGCATCGCAGGTGTCAGCTGGAGACGGGCCTGTGAGCCAACGAGCCCTCGGAGGTGCTGTGGGCAGTGAAGTGCCCCGTGCTCGGTGCCCAGAGAGGGGCAGAGGCAGAATGCCCAGGACGGCGCGAGCGTCTGCTGGCCCCAAGACCCGGGCGTGCAGCTCCAGGTCCAGGAGGAACGGCTCCTGCACATCAGCCGCAGCGGGGGGGCCGTGGCGGGCCCCGGAGGGGTGAGTGCGGGCCGGCAGGCACCTTGCTCCGAGCTCTCTGACAGGGCCTCAGCTTCTGCCGCAGCCATGCCGCTTGTGGGGTCCGGCTTGAGCTCCACGGGCAGGGGCTCCCGGGGGGCGTCAGCCTTCTCGGCCTGCTCTGCGCCTACAGCGGAAGGGGTGAGCACAGAGGCTGGGCTGGGACCCTCGTCCAGGGGCAGACGGCTCTGCTGGACCACGGCCCTGGCATCGCCGGAAGAGACTTCTCGGAACAACCCAGCGCTGTCTGGGAGGACGGCCACTCGGGCCACGCACCTCCCTGCCCGGCCCGCCTCTGCCTGGGTGACCACACGACCTCTGGCTTCCTGCTGCCCGCTCCGCCCTCCAGGCAGCCAGCCCACCGCCCGCCCCCAGGGCGCCGCTCACCACTGCCGGTGCTCTCGGCCTGGCCGCCGCGCTCCTCCTTGGGCTCCCCACCGGGGTCTGCGGGGGCGCTGCTCCCGGCCTGCTCCGGCCTGCTCAGCATGGCGGCGGCCGCCTTCCCTTTGGTTCTCCTGTCCCCTCCTGCAGGTGGAGAAGCCGCCACTTCCATCAACTGTCGACCGTGGGACCGCGGGCCGGTGGGCCGCACCCAGGGGACGGCGGTCACTGGTGCGTTTGCTGGGCACACTGTCCCGCAGCCCGCCATGTCCGGCTGCCACTGAGAAGGCAACAGGGCCTCCTCCTGCTTGTGCGGGGCGCGGCGGCAGGGAGACAGCCCGCACCTGTGTAACGCGGACACTGAGCAGAGGTCAGCGCTCGCGGGGAGAAGCGAGGTCTCCCGAAAGTACACAGCGGTGAGTCCGGCCCCAGTGGGGTGAAAGGGCTGCCGCGGAGAGCAGGGCGGAGGAAGGACGCTGGGGAGAGGGCAGCGTGGCGGGCGCGGAGCAAGCCCTGCCCACATACAGGCTCTCAGCCCGAGCTGGGGAAGGGCAGGAAAGGGCAGGCGCAGGGACTGTTCTCAGGCAACCTGGCCCCCTCCGCCCACGCGCTCCAGGGGGGGCGCGGAGGCACCCACAGGGCCGGAGGCAAGGCCCCGCCAGAACCCAGGTCTAGGCCGCCTGCTCCGAGCAGCGCACCGGCGACCTTACCTCCCGAGGCGGGCGGCTCCGGACTTTCCCCGGGGCCCACGGCCGGCTCAGCCAGTGACTTGAGGGCGTGGCAGGCCGCGATGACGTCCTGCATCTGGAGGAAGCTGGCCACGGCCAGCACATCATCCACATTCTCGGGGCTCAGGCTCAGCCTGGCGGTGTACATGAACTCCAGCACCTGCCCCAAGCCTGCCGAGGACAGGCACACGTCACAGGGCTGCCGGGCCGCTCGGCCCCTCACTCGGCAGCAGGGCCGGAAGTCGCAACGGTGAAGCGTATGGAGCCCCGGGCAGCGCGGCAGCAGGCTCTGCGAGGAAGCTCCCCGGGGAACGGAGGGCGCACGCACCGCCCTGCAGCACGGGCAGGGCAAGGACGTCTGCCCTGTGCACCCTGGCCTGGTTGCTGGACACTTCAACCTGAAGCTCAGTGCTTCTTCCGGGCTGTCCCCACCTGTCTACCTGTCCTCCGGGCCGGTCACCTGACCTCTGGGGGTCGGGTCTCCATGACCGGAGGGCGGACGACACCTCACATGTCACACCGCTGGCTGGGAGCCTAAGTCCTGGGCCGAGGCCTGAGTCCAGCTGTGCCCCCCGGCCCCTAGCACAGTCCCCCACACTCCAGTCGGCACTGGGGTAGAGTCTTCAGGCACTCGATCCACTCTGCCCTCCTGGATGACGCGTGCCCCAGTTCTGCCCGGGCCAGAGCTTACGCGAGCCCTCTGCCCAGTGCTCCCCATCACCCACGCCTAGTCAAGAGGCCCCCTAGGAGCAGGAATCTGGCACACACTCAGGACCTGAGACTTGCACGAGAAGCCTGGGCACCCGCAGCCTGCGGTGCCACCCTGGGAGGGTCTGCACAGCTCAGGCCACCGCAGCCCTGGCCTCAGCAGCTCGCCTGGCCCCAGGGGTACCTGCCGCGTTACTGATGTCCAGGTGCACCACGTCCTTCTGGTCCACGAAGAGCATCTTGAAGTACTCGCTGCACGCGGCCAGAACCGCCTTGTGGGCCTTGAAGTTGACGCCGTCCACCACGAAGGTGCAGTCGCACAGCAGCCCCAGCTGCCGCTGCTGGTTCAGCTGCTCCAGGACGTGCTGGCTGTGCTGGGGGAAGTCCATGGCTGTCGGGAGCAAAGGCCTCTGTCAGCGCGGAGCAGGCGCGGACCTGCCTCCCCGTCAGCCGAACCCCCAGGAGATGCGCCCAGGGCAGGAGAGTCAGAGTAGCGGAGAAGCACATGGGCCACTGGAGGGCATGACGCCCGGCGCCTGCCATGGGCCCAGATGGACCGGCGGCCCCTGGACCCCAGCTTGCTGCCAGGGAAGTCAGCAAAAGCAACAAGGGACCAGCAGGGCCGCCTCTGCCTCTCGCCAGGTAATGACCAAAAACAGAGTAAAAAACAGCGAACAAATACAAAGGACTGACTGCTGTCGTCATTGCAGCAAAGGAAGGACATGGCCAGTCAACATTTTCTGGAAAAAAAAAATCACATCATCATAGTAAAGATGTTCGACTGGACACATTGGGCTCTGAGAACCCTATTTTCTTCATGTTTTTCTTGTGTTGTCACGGACGATGAAGTGTTTGGGGGACAAGGTGGTGGCTCGTTCATCTCTGGGTGCTTTCAACCCGGTCCCGCTCGCACTACGCACCGGCCCTGGGCAAGTTCCCTGTGCTGCTAGGAACTGGGTCCTGTGGGGGACCCTCTCTCTGACTCAGCTGCAAAGCACAACATAAAGCTGGGGGGTCCCACCCCTCCAGAGACCTGTCCCATTGGCTTTTTCTGGTGTGATTTTTTTTTTTTTTTTGAGACAGGGTCTCGCTTTGTAGTTCAGGCTGGCCCTCAGCTCTCTATGGTGCCCAGGCAAGCCTCGAACTCAGCAATCCTCCTGCCTCTGCCTCCCGAGTGCTGGGATGACAGGCATGAGCCACCACGTCCAGCTCTGGTGGCTTTCTCCAGAGAAACAGGAGCGCCAACCCTGATGCAGAGAGCCACTGGCCTAGTCATAGTTTCTGTGACCAGGGCCTCATTTTACACCCGGAAACCCCAAAGCCATCTCAACAAAATGTGTCCAGAAAAATTCCCTGTGTGGTGCTTCAGCGAGCATGACTGCATAGTGCCTGGGCTGTCTGCCGCCAGGGGCCAGCAGCAGAGTCTGAAGGCCCGCATGCTCCCGGGGAAGCAAGCAGGCCTTCTCTAGAAAGAGCCGGCTGTAGGGCGCTTCAGAGAGCAGCCAGCAGCCTGTGCGAGCCGTGCTGCTCCAGACGCTCGCCCTCTGGGGGTGAGGACACCACGGGGCTCCGTCCCGGCCACGGCAGTGCTGGCTGCTCGGTACATCAGCTCTTGGCTGAGTCACTGGTGCTGCAGCCGGGAGCCGCCGTGACCAAGTATGGCTGCTGTCAGGGATGAGCCGCGGGGACCGCCGGACCCTGTGTGCCAGCACAGGCCCACCCGGGGGGGGGGGCGGAAACCCTCCAGACGTGAGGGCGTGGCCGGGCGAGGGGTACACGCCTGGGGTCCCAGCAGCCTGTGAGGCGAGGCAGGAGAACGCAGCAGGGAACTTCGCAAGACATCGAGTGAAGAGGGCTGCGCGCAAGGTGAGTGCTGCTGGCCTTGGCCCTCCCCGAGGCAGAACCGGGCACTCCAGAGCCCGCGACCAGGGCTGAAACGGGCTTCCCAGCATGCAGCCCACCTGCAGGCTGCCCGCGTGGGTGACCGCCGCCCACACCCTAGCAGCAAACCAGCTGCCAGGGAACTGCGGAGACGGGCAAATCGCCCCCAACTCAAGCCGCTCAGGGGGCGGGGTCTGCTGCGCAGCAGGGACAGCTGAAACAGGACAGTGCCGCCAGGGGGTCAGCCCATGGGGGAGGTGGGGCGCTCCCAAGCACTGGGCCTGTGCTCCGCTCCACTGGGCACACCCAGAGGACTGTCCACGCGCATGCAGCCATTCAAAACAGCACAGGTTTTAGTAAGAGAAAGGTGAGATACAGAGCCACACTCAAAGTCCTGGCACGGGGACCTGGCAAAGACTGCCTGCTCTCATCAGGGCTTCTCTGAGGCCCCAGGCCCAGCTGGCAGCTGGACGGTGGGTCAGTGGAGCCAGAAAAGCCACACAGGTCGCGCGGGGCAGCCGGCAGGACAACTCCGCTGCAGGCAGCAGACCGCTGCAGGAGGACACTTCCTCCCCAGTCGTGGCCCCTGACCAGTCCGACAGGCCTGCAGGGCCAGCGCCGTGCGGCTGAGGCAGGACGGAGGCTCCGGGCCAGTCAGGGCTCCAGCGAGTTCAAGCTCAAGCATGGGCTGCACAGCAAGACTTCGTCCGAGTCGTGGCCACCAGAACCAGGTTCCCTCTTAGAAGGCATTTACAGGGTCTCTGCAGTGTGCCACACACACAGCACAGGCTGACGGTCACTGGAAAACTAAGGGCACAGGCACTCAGGGTGCCAGTCTGGCACTGCTGCCTCTGCGACGTGGGCAGAGAGGGGACTGCAGCACTGTGGAAGCAGCAGGCCCTGGGGCCAGGCCTGCCACCTACTGCCGCGATCCCCGCGAGGTTCTCCACTGGGAACGCGTTGCCCAAGCACAGCTCTGTTACAGGGTTAAGTTAAAGGACAAGCGGGCAGGTGAGAGAGACGTGGCCGGGTGGCATCAGCACTTGGCGAACGCCTCTTACCAGGAAGCGGATATACATGCAGACTGATTTCTTTTCAAGCTAAAGACCTTAACAGAGGGTGTCTACAAGCATTTCATACTGGGGATCTCGGGAGCGCTCAAGAGCTGTCCTGTGCCTTGACCCTGTTGAGGACAGTAATTGCAACACATTATTCCTTCCAAATGCAACCCAGAAAAGCCCCGGAGCACAATTAGCCAGGACAGAGGGAGCGCGGGAGGAGGGAGCGCGGAGCCAAGAGCCATGCAGAGCGGTTCTCCCCGCGGGGGTCCCGAGCACAGCTCCGGCATGGAGTCACACGGGCACCTGTCACACCGAAAGGGTACCCAGGAATCAGAGAGCTCTAGGCTGAAGCTGGCTCTCTCACTGTGCACCGACGGGCCCACTAGCCAGGAAACAACTGGTCACATGCAAGCAGACACCCGACCCGATAATCGACAGTCCCTGCTCCCCCACCAGGCCACGCCCAGGTCCGTCTCGACGCGAACACAGTGTCCTGTCCAAGTGCTCTGCGGAACCTGAGAGCAGGTGGGGAGGTCACCACGGGGCCGCCAGCTTCTCAGCAGCCCTGATTTTCTAGAAACACAGATGGCCCAAAGGACAAACCCAGGCCAAGGAAGGGATATCACATCGGGCCAGCCATGCAACCCTGAGGCCCATCTGACCCACTCCACCCACTGGCAAACTGTCCCCGGCAGAAAAGCACATGTCAGTAGCAGAAAAAGAAATCCTAACTGTAAAGCTAAGTAGAACCGGACCCTGCTTCAGACCAGGCCACATGGCTACAAGGGTCTCCGTGGCGTGACTCCTGGCTACCTCGCCCAGCCTCGGGGCACTGGAGGCAGAAGGGGCTGTCCTACACCCCGGGTGGCCGTGCCAGGCAGGGTCCAATATGCTGGCGTGGTGCCCTCCCCAGGTCAAAGTCAGAGCTTCCTGCCAGAGCACGCGTGGCATGGTACTCGGCTGCCGACACCCACACAGCCCCCACTGCGGTGCGTCCCTCCATCCTGCGACAGCGCCCAGTCAGGGCCCTGCTCTCAGGCAGTGGGGGCTGAGCACGGGGACTAGGCCCTGTGGACCGTGCAGATCTTGGGTATTTCGACTGACTCAGTGTCAAATTATCCTATGGACTCAAAGAAAACTGCACACTGTACTCTGGGGTCACTTTAGTGAACACTGGACAGAAGCCACTCTGAGCAGTGATCTTCCAGCCAGCCGTGGTGGCACATGCCTGTCATCCCAGCTCTTAGGAGGCTAAGGAGGATTGCCTGGGTTTGAGGCCAACATGGGCTATACAGTGAGTTAGTTCAAGAGCAGCCTGAACTACACAGCAAGACCCTACCGGAAGAAAACAAACACCCTCCCCACCATGACTTTCCCATCTTACTAATCACAACAGCACCTCCGTGTGCTATCCTGCGTGTCCCCTCAGGAACTATGATGCAATTTAATGCTAAGATGTCTGTATCACGAGGCGCATTTCCAGGCAGTGACTAAGCCACGAGCTCGGCTCTGAGGGACAGACGTGGTGGCGGGGGCTCTGCAGACAAAGGCTGGGGCCCAGTGACCCACTGTCTGGCCTCCGGTGCTCCCCTGCCTTCCTGCCTGCTGCTGTGCGCAGAGTGCCAGGGCCCCGCCACATGCCAGCACCTCTGCTGGGCTCCCAGCCGGGCAGGGAGAAGCGCGATGTCTTCTCCATCAGTGACCCTGCCTGTGGGCTTCTTTTTGGCAACACAAAACAAACCAAGGCGGCGAGGCCTGAGGAACAACCCTACCCAGGTGTGTGGGCAACTTCCTGGGAAGCAGGGCCGGCAGGTGTGCCACCACACAAGCGCTCAGGGCACTGCCCTCTGGCTCCCAGGTCCCTAAATAAGGACACAGGCATGGAAACCAGTAGGTTCTGCCAGGAATGTAGCTCAAGAGGTGCTGCACCTACCTTGGAAGCACAAGGGCCCAAGTTCGATCCCTGGTACTGCAAAAAATAAAAATTAAAAAACAACGAATAGGTTTCACAAGCACTAATGGGGCCTCGTTGTGCTTGTCTGAGGTGCTGCATTCCAACACAGCCCTTAAAGGGGAGACAGGTAATAAATTATAGTGCCAGGAGCTGAGTGCTTTGAGAAGAGGGAAGCACCCTGAGGGGAGGGAGGAAGGGGCCTGGAGCGCCCTCCAGAGGGTGGCACTAGGCAGGCCCTGACTGGAGTCCAAGAGCACGCCGTGTCACTGTAAACCCAGGGACCACAGACTCCGCAGAGCAAGTGCAAGGGCCCTGGGCGCAGGGCCTGTCCGCCTGGAGAGGAGGAGCGAGTCCGGGCGGTGACAGCAGAGGTCTGGCCTGCCCGGTCTGAGGGCCCTGACATGCAGGCTTTCTCTCCACGAGCTGGGGAGCCCGGAAGAGCTGAGAGCAGAGCGGGGTGTTTCCAAGGCTGCTGCAGTGCAGGAGAGCCTGCTAGGGTCTGACGGAGCCCGGCACCGGGCCAGCAGCGCGGGCGGCGAGAGGGGTGGGTGGCGCGCCAGGACGGCAGGGCTGCTCCAGCTAGGGATGTGTGAGCGCAGAGGACGAGGCCCGGCCAGTGAGCAGGATTACAGCCAGAGAAGGCAGAGCCCCCGGCTGGTCACACCCTGGTGCCCGGTGTGTGAGAGGCCCAATCACAGACGATGGCAGCTGGGCAGTGGCTGCTGCATCCAGAAAGGACCGACAGACTGGGCTTGAAGCACATGTGCTTGAGCCCTGGTTTGAGGCTGCTCACCCTACAACAGGCAAAGCCGGCGGAAAGACAACCACGAGATTCAGCAAGACCCACAGCAGAGGAAGCGCTGCCTTAACAGCAGCAACAGCAGAACCTGACGCTGCATCTCTCACATAGTCACGGAAAAGGAAGAAACGTGGACTAAAATGAAACGGCCCAGTTCACCAGTGTTCTCGGTGAACTCTCTGTATCTGGGAAGCCAGGCTTCTCTCTGGCAACAGCAGCCAGCCAAAGCCCCTTGGAAAGGCAGTCAGGCCGGGCATGGTGCCACACACCTGTATTCCCAGGAGGGCGAGGCAGGAGGATCACCGCGCATGGCATACACGGTGAGTTCAAGGGCAGCCTGAACTACATAGGAAGACTGTCTCAAAAAACAAACAAGGGCCGGAGATTTAGTTCAGTGGTTCCAGCGCCTGCCTCACAAGCGCAAGGTCCTGAGTTCGATCCCAGTAACCACATACAATAATGCTGGGCATGGTGACTCACGCCCACCAGCAATCAGTACCACATACCACAGTGCCGGGCGTGGTGGCTCACGCCTGTCATCCCAGCACTCGGGAGGCAGAGACAGGAGGATTGCTGAGTTCAGAGGCTTGCCTGGGCTCCACAGTGAGCTCAGGGCCAGCCTGAACTACAAAGCGAGACCCTGTCTAAAAAAAAAAAAAAAAGTGGCAGCCAGGCCCAAGCCCTGCACAGGTCTCCCCACCAGGAAAGACATGCAGTTTATGAGCAGAGCTGCCACTAGGAGGACAGGGTGCCCCGCTCCACCTAAAGAGACACAAGCAAAGGCACAGACATTCGGCCAGAGGCCAGCTTGAACCCCGAAACAGGCATGTGGCAAAGCACACTGTATACAGGCTGGGGATGTAGTTAAGTGGCACTGCACCAGCCTGGCAAGTGCAAGGTACTGAGTTCGATTCCTGGTAGGGCAAAAAAAAAATGATGTGCATGCTGGGGGCAGGTGCAATAGGGGCCATGGTCTGGGCCCTGCAAGAGGAGGAGCAGGTACAAAGGTGGCAGGAAAGGCGGCTGCGGGGACAGCTCTGGAGCGGCTCACACCCAGCCAGAGACGACACAGCAGGCGGGGAGCCCGACACCGGCCCCAGCTGGGGTGTCAGCTGGGGCCCTGACCCGACATCCTCTTACGGTCTCAAAGACCAGCCTGTGCCAAGGGCCGGCCTGCCATAAAGGCCTACAAGGTTCGAGCACCTCTTGACGACACTCAGCCTCCTCCTGGCCGAAGCTCTGATGCACAACCCAGCCACAGCCCGGGCAGACACTCAGTGACGACTCAGAGAAGCAAAGGGCCAGGAGGGCAGATGGGCCAGGGAGGTACGGGGATGTGCCACTGACGCCTTCTCGGTATTATTTCTCCACTTGTAAGATTATCAAAGACAGACAGACACACAGGCAGACAGAACACCAGAGTCAGAGCTCTAAAGTCCTGAGTTTCTGTCTACCCAGAAAACCCGCTCAGAAATCTTAAAACCTGGTGACTGAAAACTTCTTACCAGGAAAAAATTTCTCATACAGGAAGTGGAAAGTTACAGTGACGTGACAGAGACTGTCACTCGGGAAACCCAAAGAGCGATAGCCATACGGGGCCTTCCCCGGGGCAGCAGCTGGCACTCCTCACCAGGCGGCGGAAGTCCCCCTCCAGCTCACTCTGCTCTTCGGGGGCACAGCAGCCTCGGGCTCAGAACAGCCTGGCACGGCAGGCAAGGGTGCACAGGGCTCCGCACCTCAACTTCCTTCCTGAGGGTGGGCGAAGTGAAGGAAGGTCCCGCCCACTCAGCCCCCAGGCCAGGTGTCCTCAGCCCCGCGCTGCCGAGACCAGCGGCGCCCGCAGCGCAGCGCAGGAAAGGGCTCGGGCTCCTCCCGCCCTGCCTGCTCCACGCTGATGGACAGGGGCTCGGCGCCTCCCACAGCACATCCACGGCAGAGGCTCAGCGCACTCGGTAAGGAAACACGTGGCCCAGAAAGGCCGCCTACTATCTGCAGAGGACATGGTGACTTGCAGGGCTGAGGGCATCAGGAGAAAGGGGCAGATGTGACCAAGTCGGAGAGAAAGCCCGACCCGCAAGGCCCCAGGAGGATGGGTGGCCCAGGCTGAGCTGACAGTGGAACAGGTTGCAAGTGAACTGAAATTGGGGCAGGTGGCCTTTGGGGTGACCATGCTCTGACTTCTCCCGGGTTCTAGTGGACGGTAGGGTTAGGTGACCACTGAGGTCCCTGAACAGAAGAATTTCATAATGCGACTTTCAGATTACAAAGGCATGCATCCAAAGTGCGACAGACCCTGTGCGGGCAACAGTACAAATGAGTTATCTGCCCAGCACCCAGTAGATGTTTTTTGTTTCAAACCTCCCCTACAGTATTATCATTTTTTTCTTTTCAATAATGGGGAACAAACTCATCTACCACCGAACTATATGAAAGTACTTTATGTGGAGACAGAGTCTTGCTAAATTGCACAGGTAGGGCTGGAGCTGTAGACCCTCCTGCCTCAGCCCCCACAGTAGCAGGGATTCCAGGTGCACAGTGCTGCACACCTGACCTACAGTAATAACAAGATTTCCCACTGGGAACGTGAGTGACACAGGACATAAACACCAACAGGTATATATGGCAGCAGCCAAATCAGATGTTATATTGTCTACTCCGAACAACGTGAAGCTGAGGGAAGATCTTGTAAAACTTGATGGAGAGGGCCGGAGGGTTAGCTCAGTGGTTCCGGTGCCTGCTTCGCAAGCGCAAGGTCCTGAATTCGATCCCCGGTAACCACATACAATAATGCTGGGCATGGTGACTCACGCCCACCAGCCATCAATACCGCATACCACAGTGCCGGGCATGGTGGCTCACGCCTGTCATCCCAGCACTCGGGAGGCAGAGGCAGGGGGATTGCTGAGTTCGAGGCTTGCCTGGGCTACATAGTGAGCTCAGAGCCAGCCTGAACTACAACGCGAGACCCTGTCTCAAAAAGGAAAAAAAAAACTTGATGGAGAGGCTGGGGCCGCAGCTCAGTGTGGCCTGGCCACAGTGGGCAAAAGACCTGGGTTCAATCCCCAGTACCCTGAAAGCAGCCGCTGGGCTCCTCCCAGCCAGAGCTGAAGGGAGTCTGGTATGGGGATCAGAAGGGCCCAGGCCTCAGCGTGTGCCCTGAACAAACAGTGCAGCCAGCTCCACCCTTCCAGAGCCCAACACCTGCAGCTGGCAGAGCTGCTGGGAGCCTGCCATGAGAGCCATTTGCCAGCCACTCTGACACTGGAGCTTCTGAGTGACACGTGGAAACTGGCCCGCCCCACCCACCTGCCTGGGTTCTAGGCCTAAACGGGTGACCCAAAAGCAGAACCAGCGAGGCAAGAACCACTCTGAGAGGCAGGTGGGCAGCCTACTCCGCGGGGCGGGAGGGTGTCTCCCGGGGAAGGAAGGAGACGCAAAGGTAACGCTTTGGGGTGAGAAAGACTGGATGGACGGAAATCTAAATGGTCTCAGAATAGGAACATCTGCCTAGCATGTGCAAGCACTGCAAAAAATAAAACATTAAAAGTGTGGGGTAATATTCCTGAAATATAAACAGCTCTCCAGAATTAATCAGCCACAAAGCCAGGCATGGTGGCACTTGGATGAAATCCCAGCACTTTGGGAGGCTGATACAGGAGGATCACGAGATTAAGCCCAGCCTAGGCAACTAAGTGACTGGACAAGATCCTGTCTCCAAAACAATGCGGAGGAGAAATACAGCTCAGTGCAAATGCCTGAGTTCCATCAACTACGAAAGCACAAGTTTCACACATAAGACTACATTCAGATGTCATGGCAAAATAATTCCCAGTAAGGGAAACATGAAAACAGCCCAAATGCCCAGCAGCTGATGAAGGGATGCACAAAAAAGGACATCCACACAATGGAATAGTACTTGAAAATGAGAAATGCGCTATTATATGCTACAGCATGAACCCTGAAAAAAAGCAAAGGAAGAAGCCACTCATCAAAGACCAAGCTGCAGGATTCCAGTCATACAACACACTCAAAAAAGGCAGATGCAGAAAGAGAGAAAGATTACTGGGAGCGGTGGACAGAGACTGCTGAGGTGTGGGCTTACTTCTGGGGATAAGGGAATATCAGCAACTCGACAGCAGTGAGGGCTGCGCAACTCTGTGAATTTACTGAAAGCCACTGAATGGTATGCTTTAAGTGGGCGGGTGAACTGTATAGCATGTAAGTTATATCTCGATAAAGCTGTTACACAACAATCAATCAATAAGAAATAGGTTCATCTCCCAACAGAAGAATGAATTAAAGAAATGAACAGGCAATTTGCCAAAGAAGAAACACAGTCAACGTATACAAACAGAAGAAGAGACATTCAACTTCACTAGTAATGAAAGAAGCACAAGACACCGACCACTTCCAGAGCCCTCTGGTACAATGGAAACAACAACAGCTCACGCTGCAGGCCGGGAGCCTGGACCAGGAGGCGCAGTGCAGCGCTGTCTGGATGGCATTCTGCCAGCACTGATGCGGACTTTAGGGGTGTTCGTTTTCTGCTGCCTTTTGGTGGTGCTGGGCACCGAAGCCACAGCCTTTGCTCAGACCAGGCAAGCACATTAACACTGAGCTGCACCCCAGCCCCTCAGATGCAGATGAATGATGCTTGGGTATGAGTTACTGGTTGTAAAAACTATAACACAAACTCACGACTCACCCCCCTGGTGGGGCGTCTCAGCCAGGTATGGAGAAAGTCCCGCAAAAAGAATGTAGGTGGTGTCAGGTGCGGTGGTGGCGTGTGCCTGTAATCTCAGTGCTGGGGAGGCTGAGGCAGGAGGATCACTGTTGAGTTTGAGGCCAGACTGGGCCACATAGCAAGACTCTGTCTCAAAAAACAAAATACATACGCACCTGCATGCATGCATACACACATACATCACACTCTGCTCTTTCTACTGTAGACAAGGACAAAATTTCCATAGCCAGACAGAGCTCATTAAGTTCAACAGATTGTTAGTCTGTTCCTGAAGGGGAAATTCTGTCCTGAACAGTCACTTACCAAACCCCCTTTCCTGTACCAACGAGTGTCAGGATACAGAACCCATACAAAACACTACTATTTCTAATAGTCACAGTTTGCTACTGCCAAATGTACTACAAAATTAAAACTATGAACCATCTCAATTTTTTTTTTTTTGAGACAGGGTCTCGCTTTGTAGTTCAGGCTGGCCCTGAGCTCACTATGTAGCCCAGGCAAGCCTCGCACTCAGCAATCCTCCTGTCTCTGCCTTCTGAGTGATGGGATCACAGGCGTGAGCCACCACGCCCGGCAACCATCTCAATTTTTTTTTTTTTTTTTTTTTTTTTTTTTTTTTTTTTTTTTT
>PVIC010020222.1:0-29782 GCA_004025085.1 Thryonomys swinderianus | reverse complement strand
TTTGCTTTTTTGGAGACAGGGTCTCGCTTTGTAGTTCAGGCTGGCCCTGAGCTCACCATGGTGCCCAGGCAAGCCGCCGCGAACTCAGCAATCCTCCCATCTCTGCCTCCCGAGTGCTGGGATTACAGGCGTGAGCCACCACGCCCAGCATTATATGTGGTAACCGGGGATCGAACTCAGGTCCTTGCGCTTGCAAGGCGGGCGCCGGAACCACTGAGCTAACCCTCCAGCCCCAATATGCAGTTTATATTTGATGCTACTGTTGCTGATTTTACTACTAGAGTGGAGACATTTATTACTATTAAAGTTGGTTGTTGCTGTATACTAATATCTGGATTGCCTGAGTATTATAAGAAATACTATGGCCTGTTCCCAAAGAACTGAGTACTGAGCTAAATAACTTCCAATCTCTCCTCCCAAATAAATAGAGGTAGTTAGATCCTAGAATAGAAGCAAAGCCCAATTGCTATGCCTAAAGCATATCTCTGAAAAGTAAACATTAAATAAATAAGTCTCCACTCTACCAACGTCTACCCACCATGATCAACCTGCCTTACTTCAGCAGAAGGAAAAATGGAAATATAAGAAGATAAGGCAATAAATTTCTTTCAAACATTTCACTGTCCCTGAGCCAAGCCAGGGGGAATCAAGAGGAAGGAAACAAAAGCAACACCACCAAAATATCTAAAAAGATAATAATGTAGGTAACAAAATAGATCAATGAGGTGTTCATTGAATTCAAAGAAGAGATAACTAAACAGATAAGGATCTTCACAAAACAAATAACTGGTAAGTCTACAAAAGACACTAGTAAATAACTAAGTGGAGCTAGAGAAAGAGCTGCAAAACATGAATGACCAGTGTAGAAGAGAAGGATCCTTAGAAAAGTCCCACATAGAAATCTATGATATTAAAAATTCTATTGAAAATATGGGCAACAGAAGTGACCAAAGTGAGGGCAGGGTGTCAGACCTAGAAGACAGGGCTCTTAAGGGGGATTAGTTAATGAAAGATACCTTAAAAACAAGAAGCAAAGAAGTTTAATCAATGATTAATTGGAATTTGTGAAAAATCAAAAGACAACATAAATGTAATAAAAAGCCTGTTTAGAGAAACAATAGCAGTAAACATTCAAAACATAGAAAAAGAATTTAACACACAAATAAGTGAGGCTTATAATGTGGTCATGTTGGGGATTGTGGGGCCCTCAGAGTTTCTGCAGTAACCTGGCCTTTATGCTGCCAGGCATCCCACGTCCCAGATGCTAGGACTTCATCCCCTCTTGGCACCAGTAAGCGCAGAAGCTTCTCCAAGTCTGTGGTGAGTGGGCCCACAGAGACATCAACACCCAGGATCTCTCTCACCGGTGAAATCACAAATTGAACTCTCAGAAGTGTGGTGGTTACTTGGAGGGTGCGAGATGTCCATTAAGGATCCAAAATTTCAATAGGCACAAGAAGTAAGTTGATGAAATCTACTGTACAACATGGCAACTGTAGCTAATGAGACACTGTACCTTGAAAATCAACAAGGGTATAGATGTTAAGTGCCCTCACTAGAGAACCCTCTGAACCAAACCTTAACCACAAAGATTAAGGTCATTTTCCATGGTCTGTAAGGACTGTGTGCCCGCGCTCTCCTGTCCCCTGGTGGGAGCCACGGAGGAGCCTCACCAAAGCTCATGAACCTTACCTGGAGTCCCAGCGACTTGGGGAGCTATGCTTGACTCAACTAAAACTGGTTGGTGAAAGCCAGGAGCCAAATCCTGGGGAAGCTATGAGCTGAGCCCTGCAGGCAGGAAGCTCCTACCAGTCAATCCTTTCAAAGCCAAGTAGGCAGGAGAGGCCAGACCTGTGTCGGCTGGCTCAGTGCCCTGGAGAGCTTTGCACCAGTGCCCAAATGTGCTGCCCTGAAGCCAATGGCCTGCTCAGCTGCCACCCTCACTGCAGCACCACTGTCCCTTGTGCAGGAAGCCAGGAAGGATGTGGATGAGCAGGCCCTGGAAGGCACCCAGGAGCCAGCCACCCTTCCTTAGTCTGAAAACAAACTGAGGGAGGTCCGGTCCATCACAGGTACCCCAGGCTCTGCTGCCATCCTCTCCCTGGAACTGAGCAGGAGAAAGTCCATTTCTAGAACTCACTTGGCCTGTGGGAAACTATGAGGTCCCCATTCATGTCACAATGTGTGCATGTGCCCGTGTGTACATGTGCCTGGATGATTGCATGGTGGGGGGCATCTGTGTGTTTCCAGGGGAACAAAGCTGGAGTTAGAGGGACATGGGATGCACACATGTGCCTGCCAGAGGGACCGGTGGAAGCACATGGACTGCAGTACTGCTGTCTTACACCCCTTCACCTGTTTTTTCATCAAATGTCTGGTTCTTTGGTTTTTGTCTCCTTCAAGTCACTGATATTGAGCTTCTCATCATGCACCCTGTCATTTAGACCCCTGTATTTAGAAATATACAGAATTTCTTCTAGAAATTGTGATGGTGGCTGGGGGCCCTGATACCACTGCCAACTCACACTTGCAGTTATTTACTTTGGTGACTAGTTTAACTAACTGCTCCGCGTCTCTCTCTTTCTGTAACTTCACTCCGGGTTGAGAAGCTGTGGCTGTGCTCAGGGCTGCCACCTCACACACCAGCTGGACCTTGGGCAGCTTCTCGCTTTCTTGTGCCTCAGCCTCTTTATGGTACCTCAGGAATCACAGGACTCTGCCCTTCCACTGTAGGCTGCTGTTGTGGGAAGTCACTCTTCAGCGAGTTGTATTAAGCAACCTCTCACACAAGGAGCATGGACCAGTGCCTGGGGGCAGAGGGACCCTGCCCACACTGCACAGGATTACCCTGACTTCTGTCTTGCCACACCTGGGGCTCAGAAGAAGCTCCATAGTGCTCCCTTTATCACTGCCAAGATAGCAACTGGGCTCTTCCAGTGACCCAGGATAAACATAGCACAATGGGAAAATAAGTGTGAAAAGAGGAACTGTTATTTTGTTAGGAGTTTTATAAAATCTAGGTATCACTTTTGGTTGTGTAGTCATCTGGCAATATTGAGTCTGCCTATCTAGGAAGAGGGGACATCTTTCCCTTTTCTGATATCTTCTTCCATCTTCTTTTTCAGAGCCTTATAATTTTCCTGATCATCTCCTTCCTTGGTTAGATTAATTCTTAAGTATTTATTTCTTTGAAGCTGTGTGAATGGGATCATTTTCCTGATTTCTTTCTCCACAGAATCCTTGTTAGTGTACAGGACACTTGATTTTTGTGAGTTGATTTTATAACAGCTTGCAATGATTTGCACAATCAGTGTACTGGGAGAGTGAGCTCAGATTGGCCCTTGACTTGGGCACTGAGCTCATAAATGCTGTGGATTCAAAACATAGAATGGCAACGATCACTTGAGTCCTGATTTATAATTAAAGACACCTGTCTTTGTCCTCTATCTTGTAGTTGTGACATTAAACCTCTGTCCAGAGTCAATGACTGGTTGTGCTCAGAAAGAGGCATCATCTGTCCTGTTGCTGATCTAAAATTTCATTGCATGTGTTATTTGTCAGAATCTTTTTGTTACACAGAGCTACATTTTGTTCAATTATTATTGTACAAAACTGTTTCTTCATTTCAAGTTCTGCACTGTATTTACCTTAGAGCACTGATTTTTCTCAAGAAGAATAAATCTAATTTTATTTTTCTGGATTTTTTTAACATTTACGTTGTTAGTACTCGTTTACAGTAAGATATGTTAAGTAGAATGAACAGAGTCCCCACAATGAATGTCAAACACTGATTTTTAACTGTCAGTTACATGTGATTAAGTTCCTGGAAGTTCAACTTTTTTAAAGGGGAAGTTTTTTTTAATTAGAAGGAAGCATAGGAATTACCTTTTAAACTCCTTGTTAAATTTTACTTTAAAAAGTACAATGAGGACACTGCAACAGACCAACTTTAAAACAGAAGAAGTCTTTGTTCTCAACATTTGGTTTGAGCTTAATGAATGACCCACAGAACCACCTAAGTTATGAAGGCCATTTTAAAGTAGAAAGGGGGATGACTTTTCCTGAAGGTATTGGAGACAGGAACTTCAAATCCTGACTACTCATTAACCTTTGAGACCTACTAATGTAAGCATTTCTAATGCAATTTCAGTTTGGGAAACTTCAGCATCACGGATTCCTCTAGCTTTAATTTTCCAAATTATGGAAGATCTCCCTAGGAAATAATTTGATGTTCTGTTTACTCTGTTCAACCAAATAAATTATTTAGACAATGCTCATTCTGTGAATTTAATGAACAGGTTGATCCTAACTCAACCCAATGACCATGTGATCTCTGACCCCATCCCATGACACTGGGAGTCAGAGTCTCTGCCTGAATGAATCCCTCAGAGCTGCAGGTGGGGAGCAGAACCAGCTAGAAATCTAGAAGGCTCAGCCAGCAGGGGGTACAGACCATGTGGAACTCATGGCCCTGAAGCCATGCATGGATATGAAGATTCAATGTTTGCCTGCCAGGTTTTGATCTGTTGTCTCATCATGGGCCTAAAAGCAATAGAGTCTGCTGAAGGAGGACTGAAACCTTGGAAGCCATGATCCAGAATGAGTCCTTCCTCTCAGTGGATCTCTCTCAACCATTTTGTCCCAGGCACAGAGAGCTGTCAAATCAGACTTTCTACACCATAAGCAAACTGGACATGTTTTCCAAAAGCTCTTCTCTGAGGACATATGGCCTTTAACATCTGAGGCAGTAGGCAAAAAATTGCATCACACTTTGTGTCCAGAATTTTCCACATTGAATTCAGAAGCTTGATTCTTGCAAAGGCAGCCATGAATTCCCTCTGAATGTGTCTCATGTGACAGTGTAGGATTATAAAACATCACCAACCACACACTAAGGACATAATTTACAACAGTATTGGTGAAAATAAGTATATTTATTAAGATTTTGTCCCAGAACTCCAAATGAAAATGTAATTCATTGGAGTGTAGTCTCCCTCCGTATCACAAATGATGTTAAAGAATTTGGTACAGTGCATGGAAGTTGCTCAGTAAATGATTACTCAATTGGAGTAATCCTCAATGGCTGTCTATCTTTATTGTAGAACTCTTTGAACTGTCTACTTTAAAGGGTTTTTTTCAATTTTAGCATGCTGATAAAAGGTTTATGCAAACAACAGTTAAATAACCAAGAAACACAATGTCCTTTAGTAAAGAAATAAAATACTATTCAAAATGAAATTCAGTGAGGAAAAGGCAGGCTGATTGTTCTTATAAATATATGAATTCGGCTAAAGAATTCCTCTTATCATCATGTACTTCCAAGAGCATTACACAGGTCAAGGTAAATATCTCCAATATTCTCAAACGCATAACAAAATGGGAGAATAGAAGAGAATCATCACCTTTGTCTTCAATTTTACTGCTGTTTGAACCATATCTCTCATTGAATACACTGACGCCAGGAGAGGACTGGGGAGAGAATGTCCTGCACAGACAGAATTGATTATCCAGGATTCCACGTACTACATAGTGGAATGTGGAAGTAGCAGTTTTTAGGGCAGTGCTAAACTCTTAGCACTCCAGACACTGAGAAGTGACTAATTAAGCTTTGTATAATTAAGTTTTAATGTTGACTCTCATTTGCTAATGATTACAAACAGGAGCCAAGTGGCAGAGCAGGATGAAAGTTAAACTGTTTAGAGAAAAGATAGATCTGATCTGTTAGGGAAAAGAAGGGGAGGCCCAGGCATGGAACCTGTGGAAGGGCCTGCAGGGTCTTCCCAGGCAGATACCTAGATCCTGGGGAAGCCCCATTTATCCTACTGCCCACAGGACTCTGAGCCCCAGGTCAAGATTCAGGAACAGGGCCGGAGGGTTAGCTCAGTGGTTCCGACGCCTGCCTCACAAGCGCAAGGTCCTGAGTTCGATCCCCGGAAACCACATACAATGCTGGGCGTGGAGACTCACGCCTGTAATCCCAGCACTCGGGAGGCAGAGACAGGAGGATTGCTGAGTTCGAGGCTTGCCTGGGCTACATGGTGAGTTCAGAGCCAGCCTGCACTGCAAAGCGAGACCCTGTCTCAAAAAAAGTAGGAACAGTAGCTACCCTCTCTCCATGCCTCCCTCTAGTGCAGCTCACAACACACTAAGTACAGGCTCTGCCAGGCTCTTAATGGACCTGAACTTGTCTTGGTACCTGGCACCCTCAGGTCCAGACTTCTAGGATTCTCGGACCTCTTTTTGTTCCTTCATTGCTCACACTCAAGTCTTTCCCCTTCCTCTTATTTTTCCTCCAGTCTAATAATAGTCTCCCTTCTACTCTCCTGTCATCATTTAGATCCACTTTAGGGAGAACCTCCAATAGTCCTCCTTCCAAGTCTGGCTTATTCCACTCAACATGATGATCTCCAGTTCCTCCTGTTTGCTTGGAAAGACTTCAGTACTGGTTCAGAAAGCGGCAAAGCCATAGTACATAAGTGCTCACTTGCAGGTGTGCTAAGAAGTGGGGGAGACTCTGCATGGAACTACTGTGTCTTCACTGTAATGTGTTGTATTTCAGCATGCATCACATATTCTAGTCACACCTTATAACCTGGTCTCATGCTTAGCGACATCTACACATAAGTGACAACACAGACTGATGAAACACAGACGCACCCCTAATGTACACACATGCACACAATTTTGGAACTTACTCCATTATGCATATATCTCTGAGATCTGAGTGACTCACCATAGAAACAGAAGACCCCTTAAGTCAATGTGATACATGAATCAACACTTACATGAATACATATTTTAATAAATCTAGATAAGCATCTATCATATGATACATATTTCCAAATATCACAAAACAAACTCATCAATAAACAACTGGGAAAATACAGATCATCAATCTCTTCCTAACTAAAGAACACCCCATTGCCTGCCACATGTACCTCACCCAGGACCTTTGCTAGGGCCCAAAGAGCTCTCTTCCTCCATTTACTAGAACAGCCCAAATCCAGAGCCCTCCTCCCAGGCACAGCCAGAGTAAAGTCATGTTCTGGGAGCTAGCCTCTCATCCCAAAATGGATTCTACTGAAGTGGCCTGACTCCACTGGAGTGCAGGCGACAGGGTCCTCAGGTTGCCTGGGAGACATTGTGACCACATGTGACACAAGTTGGGTCCTGCAGAGACATAGGCTGTACTGTATGTATCTGAAGAAGGGCATCTAAGAACAGGCACATCACCTAACATTCTTCACCTACACATTTCTGATCAGCCAAGCGGAAACCACCCTTAGCTGGATCTAGAAAATTCTGTGGATCTGGTTGCCCTGTCACTTTGGTGAGACACAGCTGCAGTGGGAATGACGTGGATTCAGAGATGCCAGGAACATGGAAGTTCTGTCCAGCAGAGCTGCAGGCATTGAGCAGAGCCAGCCTGGCAGAGAGGCATCAGGTATCTGATATCTGAGACCTGGGAAACTTCTGGGAAGAGTCTGCTCACGAGACCTCAGAGCCAGCAAAAGAGGGACAGATGAGCATTTCTGAGTCAGAGGAGGTGGCTGAACCTTTCCCACTTAGGGAGAATGAGAAGTGTCACAGACTGAAGTCTCTGCTTGCTGCGTGTGAGGACCAGACCAGGCAGGGGCACACACAGCCCAGTGATGAGCTGAGCCTGCACAGTGAAAAAAGCCACAGGGAGCTCCCGGTGGGCCACCCTGAACCCTGCCCAGCAGCCAGTCGAGAATCCTGATTTCTCTCAGGCCCCCTGAGCTGTACTGATACACTGGGCCGGCTCAGCACACACTCCACCATGTGTGATCCTCACAGACCTCCAGTAGTGATGTCAGTATTTCTGTTGGTGGAAAATCATTAAACATAAGCTCAACCCTCCATACAAACATACACACAACCTTGACCAGTAACTCTGCCCCTGAGCACCTCCATCCACCTGTCTGGGATGCTCCATCCTAACAATTGAAGACTCGCTGTACATTCACATATATGAATACACATATAAACTTTTATAAACAAACATGTTTTAAGGGGTCCTATTATACAAATATATCAGTCCAGGATCAGTTCTTGATTAAACAAATATGAACACATGTTTTATGACATTGCCTCATTCAGACTCCATCACCCTATCACCCTCATCTATCCTGGCCAAGGCCTGTGATGCTCCCCCCTCTCTGGGGACAGGAACGGAGCCCAGTTCAAGCCCCAGGGTGGCTGAGCACGTTCAATGAAATGAGAGGAGCAAAGTTACAGAACATTCTCACAAGGGAGTGGAGTTTAAAAACATTTCTGAAAGTCAGGGCTTAACAACATTCTGGTGTGTTGTTTAACAGAACATTCTTGTGAGGAGGCAAAATTTAACAGAGCATTCCTGAGAAAGGTGGAGCTAACAGAACACTTCTGAGAGGGGTGGAACTAACAGAACATTCCTGAGAGGTCATGAAGTTCAAACAGTTTATGAAACATTTTGATACATTGGGCAGAAATCCAGCAGCACAATCTGTTACATTTCAAAAACAAACATTCTGTAGTTTAAAAAAACAAACAAACAAACATGGAGGCAAGGCAAGAGCCTGTCTTATTATATATTATTTCTCCAGCAGGTTGTCTTTTCCAGAGACAGCAAAAGGGCCATCATTGGGTTGGACTCTATGCTCAAACTTGTGTGCCCCAAGACAAAAGCTCTTCTAGGACACCCAAGCTGGGATCACAGATTGAAGTAGGTGAACAGCTGACTCACCACATGGAGAATTCCATGAAACAGTGGGACTTCAGGTTACAATGAAAATTCTAGAAGGTAAGATGGCTGCTGAATGGAGCAATGCTCTGTTCCATGTGATCTGGAGGGCCTCAGAGGACCAAGCACATGGGCTCAGATGCTCAAGAGAGCATGACCCAGCAACACTGGCCACCCCTAGCTGGTCTACAGAAACCCCCAAATGGGTTGTCATAACAGTTACTTTGATCAGACACCATGTGGGAGGTGAGTCCTTGTAGGACCCTGGACAGACAACTCTTTAACATGAAGATAGCAACAAAAGTGGCTTTTAATGATGCTAGTGGCTCAGCAAGTGACTCCTGTAAGTCTTGAGAGTCCCAAATAGAAGTTTGTGCTTCCTTACATACCTCTTTTGACCATCTATGAGGCTCAATTCCATTGGAGGTTCCCTGAGAATATACCAAGCAGAATACACTCAAAGCAGAGCAGTGGAGAGGGGGAGAGCAGAGTTCTGACAGGACTTTCTGAGTCCCTTAGGCTCCCTTGGTAACAGATTACAGAAGTTGTCACGGCTACTCAGGTACATTCTATGGAGAGCATAGTTACCTGGTTAAACCATAGTTGCCTAATAGCACAGTTAACTCATAGCTGCCCAATTCCATAGAGAGAGAGGGTGTCTCCTCTCTCATTATCATAGGTGGTTCTTCTGTAACCATGTGAGAAATCAACTACACAATTCCTGTAAAGAGCAGGAAAACAGTGGTAATGATATGGTTGATTATTTGGATTAGGCTGACATCATCTTGGTTTCAATGTTTCTTGACTTCAGGGATTATGTCAAACAAATGCAACACATTTCAAGTTTAGCACAGTGAACTCTTCCCAGGCATATCACATGTGGAAAAATTAGGATCCATACATCTCCAGTGTTCTCCCACAAAATTCCAGGGAGATAGACTGATTCTAGAACAAAGAAGTAGATCCTCTCTTTGTCCTAATTACTTTCCTAGCCTGGATTTCTAACATAGAGAGCACATGGGCTATTGTTATTAGAAACACCACCCATGCAACAGAAAGCAGGGGCCACATTGGTCACGCAGGGAGGATTAAGGGCCCATCATGACATGGCTCCCAAGCACCCCTAAAAGAGCCACCCCTGAAGGTATGTCCGGCTGCCCTCAGAAGCAGCAAAGTTAAAGACTTCCAGGAACTGGGTTGATGCTCTGGGCCAAAGTTTACCCTTGAGATGTGAATGTATTTAAGTGTAGCTAAGAAGCTATGGGGCAGGAGTCTAGAGGCACAGAATAGGTAAATGCCAATGACAGACCTGGGAAAAAGGGCAGCAGAGTCCAGACAGAGCAGAGAGGCATGAGGAAGGTGAAGAGGGGAGTGGAGGGCAGAGGGGTCTGGCACAAAGCTGGTGGCCAGATTGGGAAAGCACCACTGTCTCTATAGAAGCCAGAGGCCAGGAAAATGGTGGTTACTGATGCCATCTGCAGCATCTCCTCCTAGAGACAAACTACTGGATTCATCTGGGTTTATCTCAACTCTAAACCAGGTATGTTCCTTCAAACACTTGCTGGAGTCCAAAAATCACAAGAAGAGTTCAACATCTCCCTCTAGTGTCCAAACTTCTACTTTACAATTTAATTGGACACTAAAAGGGACAAATACATTTGGGTAACTTTTTTTTAATCTAGAGAAAAATGTCAGGATGTCATGTCCTAAGGCAGAAGTCAAGAAATATTTAGTGCAGAGAACAGAAGGACAAATTTTAAGCATAGAAGAGCACATACAGTGTTTGTTGGATATTTTCCTTCATTATTTTTTTGCTTATATTCTTTTAACCACCGTTCAAAAAAAAAAAATTTTTTTTTTTGAGACAGGGTCTCGCTTTGTAGTTCAGGCTGGCCCTGAGCTCACTATGTAGCCCAGGCAAGCTGCCGCGAACTCAGCAATCCCACTGTCTCTGCCTCCCGAGTGCTGGGATTACAGGCGTGAGCCACCACACCAGGCACTGTGGTATGTGGCATTGATGGCTGGTGGGTGTGAGTCTCCACGCCCAGCATTGTATGTGGTTACCGGGGATCAAACTCAGGGCCTTGCGCTTGCGAGGCAGATGCCGGAACCACTGAGCTAATCCTCTGGCCCTCAAAAAATATTTTTAAAAAATAAGTAAATAAATATATTTTCAAGTTTTTACTATAATAAATTTGATCACAATCAAAGAATTATGTTTTGCTCTTGTTAAATGGGTAGTGTCCTTTTGCTCCCCAGCAGTCTTCAATAATCTGCTGAAGATTCTCTTCTGGGCTATTTCCTATAGATCATTAGTATTTCTAGTATTGTTATCTCTTTGGACTAAGACAATTTTTAATTGAATTCTTTATTGGTACAATTTATATACATCTCAAAATCACGTATAACATTGGGGAATTTGTACCAGTATGTGACAAAAGTTAATTCTCATTTTTACCCATATCCCTACCCACCCACACCTCCTCACCCCCTTTATACATGCTCTTTTATTTTCTTTCTGTATCATATTTGTTCCTTCCCCTCATTACATTCCCACACCAAATTTCCTATGGAAATTTCCCACTCTATAAAAGCTGTCATACTTTCTAGAGATCATTTGCATCTACAGGTGTTCATGTCAAAGAGATCTGGAATTTGCCTATCTGTGATCTATTGATTTCACTTATTAGTATATCCTCCAGATGTCTCCATTTGCACCTAAATGGATCGATCTTGTCATTCTTTATGGCAGAGTAATATTCCATTTTATTAAAACCCCACATCTTCTTTATCCACTCTCCAGTTGATGGACATTTGGGTTGTTTCCAAGATTGAGCTGTCAGGAACTGAGCTGCTATGATAAGACAATTTTTTTAAATACAGCTACTTGACTTCATGTGCATACTTATAAAATTATAAGGCAATTCTACATCGACCCCTTTTTGAATGCTCAAACTTGTCTAAAAGAGTTCTGTTGAAATACGTATAATTTGCATAATTAAAGATACACATGAAAATTGTATATAAAATATTTAAGTAGGGTAAGAACAAAAAAACTAAAGCTCAGCAAAAAAAATTATCAAATTACTGAGTGTGTATACTGCATGTACACTTTAATGCAAGGACTGTTTTTAAATTTTTGTTGATTCACACCAAGCACATAAAGAAGTATATTTCTCATCATGAGTCATGAGTCATGATGGTTATACTCCTGGGAATATAACCCATATTTGTGGGTTTCATTATCATATTTTTAGTGACTCATGATGTGCACCATATCACAGTCATGGTGTTACCAAAAAGGAGGAAGACAGGGTATTGATGAGGACAGACGGCCTCTGAACCCTCACAGATTCTGGCTTGAAGTGTGGACATGCTGTCCTCAGAATGTCAGCACGCACCACTTGCATGTCCAGAAAGGCATGTATTTCTGACACTAGTTATAGTGTGACTGAGTCTCCAAAACACCATACAAAGAAAGTAGACACACAAAGCCACAAAACCATTCTGAGACTCCAGTTGTAAAAGATGTTTGGCACGGACACTCACATAGACAGACAGACAGTGGTCTCCAGAATGGGGGTGAGATCATATGGCACAGAGTATCATTCCATTGTAAGCACCCATCTTACCTCCTAACATTTCCATAGCAACCTGAGGTTCTCCTGTCCCTGGAATTCTCCAGTGGAAAGTCAGTCCCCACCCCTTGAACAACACCCCAGTCTATGATCCCCACCTGGGTGTCCTAGGAGGGCTTTTGTCCTGGGAGATGCAATTTTGAGCATAGACACCAGCTGTCCACAAAGAGCAATGACCCTTCTGCTGTATCTGGAAAAGAGAACCTGTATGGTATCTACTGTAAGGTGAGGGCCACTGGGAGCCATTGGGGAATGCAGACCCTGGGTTTTGGTTTCTAGTTACCACTTCTTTCAGGATAGGAGGAGGATGGTGCATGCACCTGAGCAAAAATGGGTGAAGATGAAGTAGGCTTCTTAAGGATATCCTGAGATTAACTGCACATTGTATTGTAATGTGTATATAGATGATTTAATGTTTTGCAAAACTGAAAATATTTTTAGATATTGATATATGACAGGTAAACAGATTTATCAAGGTATATATTTGTGATTCTCTGAACATATAAAAACTATTAAAATCCCTTTTATTAATATCTTGATATGCCACAAACTAAAAACTGAGGTACCGTGTATAGGAATAAATACTTACATATGAAGCCAGTACTTCATATATGTAAATATTTTTAAACTGAATTCTTCATCGTTACACTTACAATCACACTCAACATTGGGAAATTTGTGCCAGAATATGACACCAGTTAATTCTCATTTTTACACATATCTCTCCTTACACTGCAACCTGCCAACCCCCTATACACATAAGGGTTCCTTCCTCTCTGCACCCTCACCAGCATTTATTGCTGGTTAATTTCACAATAGCAGCCATTCTTTGTGGAGTTAGATGAAATCTCAGTGTTGCTTTCATCTGCATCTCTCAAATGGCCAGTGATATTGAGCATTTCTTCATATGCTTCTTGGCTGCTTTTATTTCTTCCTCTGAGAAGTGTCTGTTCATTTCAGATGCCCATTTTTGAACTGGAGAAAAAGGAACCCTTCTCCACTGTTGGTGGGAATGTAGACTAGTACAACCGTTTTGGAGATCAGTGTAGAGATTCCTCAAAAAACTAGGATTAGGGGTTCCATTTGACCCTCCTACTCCCGTGCTAGGGATATACCCAAAAGAATTTCAAGATTCCTATCACAGTGCACCCATGTTTATAGCAGCTCAGTTTGTGATAGCTAAATCTTGAAAACAACCCAAATGCCCATCAACTCTAGACTGGATAAAAAAGATGTGATTTTTTAATAAATGGAATATTATTTGGTCATAAAAATGATCAGATTAAATCATTTATACTCAAATGGACACACCTTCAGGACATACTCACAAGTGAAATAAGTAGGGCACAGATGTGCAAATAGAGTATATTTTCTCTGATATCAGAAACTGATGCTATAAATGTGTTCTAGAATGCATGATTGATATTGTGAAATAGTAAATATTCAAAGGGTAATAGGGCTTAGGGGTAAATAATGAAGAAAGAAAAAATGATGGTAAAAAGAGGAAACAATGCTTGTGTATGTAGGGGTAGGGAGAGGAAGGGGAGGTAGGGGAGGGGAAAAATGAGAATTAAGTTGTGTCATATACTGGTACAAATTCTCAATGTGGAGTGTAATTGTGATGTTTATATATAAGGTCTTGATAAGATGTTAAATAAATAAATACATAAATTTGGGGGGACTGATTTAAGTTCTTTTACATTTTAGAGAGTAGACCTTTGTCTGACAAATAGCTAGTAAAGATTTTTTTCCCATGTTTTTGGTTATTGTTTAGCTGTGCCAGTGGGTTCTTTTGCTGTGCAGAAGCTTTTTAATAGAATGAGATCCCATTTGTTGATTCTTTCTGCTAGTTCTCATGCTATAGAGGTTTTGTTCATAAATTCTCTCCCTAAACCAATAACTCCAAGAGTTTTACCTACCTCTTTTCCAGCAGGTTTAGTGTTTCTGTTTTAATATTTAGGTCTCTAATCCACTGTGCTTTTAATTTAGTATATGGTGAAAGACATAGGTCTAGCTCTAGTTTTTGGCAGGTTAAAGCCCAGTTTTTCCAGCACCATTTGTTAAAGAGGTTGTCTTTCCTCCATCAAGGATGTTTGGCTCTTTTGTCAAAGATAAGGTGGCTTAGAGTATCTGGAGTTGTTTCTGGATCTTCTAATCTATTCCACTGGTTCTTGGGTCTGTTACTTTGCCAGTACCATGCAGTTTTTATTGAAGCGGCTTTATAGTACAGTTTGTCCTTATTGCTTAGAGTTGCTTTTGCTATTCTAAGTCTCTTGTCATTCCAGATGAAATTTTTTATTATTTTTCTCTAGCTCTGTGAAGTATGGTGTTGGGATTTCAATCAGAATTGCATTGAATCTGTATAGTAATTGTGGGAGAATAGCCATTTTGACAATGTTGGTTCTTTCTACCCAGGAACAAGGGAGGGATATCTTTCCACTTTCTGACATCTTCTTCTATCTCCTTTTTCACAGTCCTGTAGTTTTCAGAGTAGAGGTCTTTCACCTTTTTTGTTAGATTGATTCCTAGATATTTCATTTATTTGGATGCTATTATGAAAGAGATTGACTCCCCAATTTTTCTCTCAGTGAGTCTCTTGTTTGGGTATACAATGGCTATTGATTTTTGAGCATTGGCCTTGTATCCATTTATACTACTAAATTTGGTGAAGTCTAGCAGTCTTTAGGTTTTTAGGATCCTCTATATAAAGAATCATGTCATCAGTGAATAATGACATTTTAACTTCTTCCTTACCTATTTTTATTCCTTTTATTTCTTTGTCTTGCCTAATTGCTATGGCTAGTGTTTCCGGCACTATATTGAACAACAGTGGTAACAATGGACATCCTTATCTTGTTCCTGACCTTAGTTTAAAAAGTTTCAGTTTTTGACCATTTAAGATTATAGATTTTATTACTTTGAGAAAATCAATCTATTCCAATTTTCTGTAGGGTTTTGATCATGAATGGGGTTGGATTTTGTCAAATGCTTTTCCTGTATCTACTGAGCTGACCATGGTTTTTGTCCTTGGGTCTGTTAGTATAGTGTGTTACATTTATTGATTTATGTATGTTGAACCATCCTTGCATTCCTGGGCATAATCTAAATTAATCAAGGTGTATGATCTTTTTGATGACTTACTGTATTCTATTTGCAAATATTTTATTGAGGATTTTTGCATCAATGTTCATTAGAGAGATTGGCCTGTAGTTCACTTTTTTGGTTGGGTCTTTTTCTGCTTTTGGAATCAAGGTAATGTTTGCTTCCAACTCAAGAACAATCAGGGCTGGGGATTTAGCTCAAGTGGTACTGCACCTACAGTGGAAGCACAAGGGCCTGAGTTCAATCCCCGGTACTGCAAAAAAAAAAAAAAAAAAAGTGCTACAACTCAAGAACAATCAGCATGTATCTGGAGATAATTCCTTCCTTTTCCTAAGGAAGGTGAAAAAAGTTACTGAAGTGGAAGTCAAGATGCCATGCCACTACTGCCCTTGGTCCTGAGGACTAACAGTCCTCTCGACCCTTCCAGTGCATACGGTTCTGAAACAACTACCTGAAAGACTGGTGAGAAGAAAAGGACAAACAGCAGATTCTCTACATCTTCTACAAAGACTTAAAGAAGGTAAGGGACACTGAGACCTGGGGTCAGCTGGCAAAGCCCTCACATTCTTCAAGATATGTGACTCCTGAGCTGGCTGACCTTTTTTCCATCTGCTAATGACAATTTTCTCTTCATCAGAATCCAAGACATGAGATCCACACAATCCTGGGGTTCTTGGGGAAAACTGTCAGAGGACACTATAAACAAGATTATCCTCCACACTTCCTACCTTAATTACCCTTCTCTCATTGCTGAGACAAAATACCAAACATCCAGGGCCAGAGGGTTAGCTCAGTGGTTCCAGCACCTGCCTTGCAAGCGCAAGGTCCTGAGTTCAATCCCCGGTAACCACATATAATGCATACTATAGTCAACACTGCATACTACAATGCCGGACGTGGTGGCTCACGCCTGTAATCCCAGCACTCGGGAGGCAGAGACAGGAGAATTGCTGAGTTTGCAGCGGCCTGCCTGGGCACCATAGTGAGCTCAGGGCCAGCCTGAACTACAAAGCGAGACCCTGTCTCAAAAAGCAAAAAATAATAATAATAATAATACCAAACATCCAAAAATGAAGGAAGGAAACTTTATTTAGCTTGTGGTCTGTAGATGTTTCAGTCCATAATTGACTGGCTCCAAGGCAGGGTAAGACAGCAGAGAGACAACAGTTCACAGTGACAGAAGACAGCAAAAGCAATAAGGGGACCTTAACAACATCCACCCCCCTTTATTTTATCGAGAATACTAGGATTAGGGCAATACCAAACCAATCACTGGACTGTTTTAGCAAGCACACACCCTTATTCCCAGGGTCACCCTCTCTAAGTTCAGCCACCTCTGGAAAAGCCCTATGGTAGAATGAGGCATTGGAGAAACATCTAGATCCAAACCATAACATCTCCTTTGATGTGATGAAGGAAAATTCCTTGTTCAATCATACCCTTCTTCTACCCTATATTTTCAGTCACACCAACTCGCCATTCCTGAGGAAAGGTTGATGACCTCTCATGTCTAACACAACTCTATACACTATTCTGACAGTGGACAAAAGTATAAACTTCATTTTCAGGAAGAAACAGTCCAGTTCAAAGTAGGACTTTTTTCCCTCCTCACCTGCAGTGTGGTAAAACTCAGTGACCCTGGTTTTCCAACTCCAGCATAACCAGAGCCCAGAGGCCTTCCTGATACCCCCTCCTGAGAGCTGACTCTGTAGCTCAGAGGGTGCCCAAGGATTTCACTTTTAATCAATCCTCAGGTGACAGGAGCTCTGCCAGCCCATTGAGGCCCAGAGCCATTGCAAATTTGAAAACACAGCACAACCTTGCCTTGTCCTGTAGTCTCTGCTTTCTCCGAGCACCCTGAACACACTTTCCCTTGGTCCATCCCTGGTTTTGTTCAGAGCTCCAGTCCAATTCTTAGCATAAGACTGTGTATGTATTTATTGTCATATCTGTCTCCACAGGACACCCTTAACTTAGAGAATAATGTGATCAGTTCTGTCACTAGTGTCTAGCAGAGAACCTCCTACCTCAGAGGAAAAAATGAGTAGAGACAGTGAATGACCAGGGGATCCTCATGTTAGCAGGACAGATAGATAAACAGACAATGCTAAAGGTAAGAAGCATACTAGGAGTTCTTCTGGTGGATACCAAGCACCATTCCACAGCCCTGAACCAAAATCACCTTCAAAATCCCAGATGCCCTAAGTCCACACCTAAGGATTCTAATCTATTGTGAGTTGGAACCTGGAATTCTATGTTATTACCAAACAGTGGGCAAATTTTCTTTTGGAGAGGTGGATGGCACATAGAAATAAAGCAGTTGGAGAATTAGTTTTATAGGTTAGACTACCAGGTAAAATGATTTGAAGAACACTGGGATCAAAATGACATTTATGAGGAACTAAGTGCCATTAATTTCACCCGGCCCTTGCCCAGCTGCTTTGTAAGACTTGCTGCCATGTCTCAGGGAACAATGTAAGTAGAGTGAAGAAGCCCACAAAATTAACTACTTGTGCCCTCTGGGTGTGGTGTGTCAGAGCCCTCAGTGGACAGGAAATGGAGAAGTCCAGCCCAGTTAAAGCTCTTGCCCTGTGGAATTTAAAAGAGAATTGTATGTGTCATGTAATATGGATCCCACAAAGAAGTAAAAGACAAGTGTCACGGTCTCCAATATTGAGAGCACCGGCCCTGCCCTGGCATGAAGCATTTATGTATAATCACTGACTGAAGCATCTGCTATGGGCAGGAACATCAGACTCATAATTTCCCCTCCTCCTGCAAGCACATCAAGTAGCACCTAAAACCCAACCCTCCATCCTCTTCCCAAACACTGGCTTCTGTCCTACCTCTATCAACATATAACTTCCAGATAAATAGAACAAAGATAGCAAGTCTAACAAGCAAAAAGCATAGAAACTTCAGAACTTCAGGCAAACCTCTTTGGGAAGGAATATCTCCTTCAAGCACTGTTTGTCAATACATGGAGAAGTTAATCTTGTATTTATCTAATGCACAGAAATCAACATGAAGAGTCAAAAAACGTAAAAATAAGCTGGGCGCGGTGGCTCACACCTGTAATCCCAGCACTCGGGAGGCAGAGACAGGAGGATTACTGAGTTCAAAGCTTGCCTAGGCTACATAGTGAGCTCAGAGCCAGCCCGAACTACAAAGCAAGACCCTGTCTCAAAAAAAAATTGTAAAAATAGGATAATAGGTTCTGTATTCATAACCTTTCCCAGCCACAGATAAATTGCATATGATCACAATTTAAAGGAGAAGAGTTTTATTTCACTCAGTCTCAGAGTATTCTTGGTCAGCTGGCTCCAAGCCAGGAAAATTATGGTTGAAGAGTGTGGTGGAGCAAAGAAGCTAACTCCACTATAGCCAGGAAACACCACAGGGACAAGCACTGTGAGAAAGGGACCAGAGAACAGATAAAGACCCCAAGATTATGCCTTCATGACCCCCTGCAGGCATACAATTCTCCTAGGTGGATATCAAGCCAATCAAGTTGATGATCCACCTTAACTGTCACATTCTACCCCATGATATACTGTGCCCAAACACTTCTTAAATCATACTTCCAAACAAACAAGGTCATAACTCTGTCAAACATGATGCAACTACATGGTACATGACCAAAACACAATATTCCCTTCCATAGTCTCAACATTACCAGCATTACTAAGAAGTCCAGATCAAATCTCCTCTGAGACTAAGGGAGTCTCATAGCTGTGAATATCTGTAAAAATAAAAAGGTATAAGCATACTATGGTAAACATTCTAAAAGGGGAAAGTAGAGGGATAGACAAGAACAGGAGGAAGGCAAGACCAAAACCCACTGGTAGCTCCATTTCTGAAACTAAGGCATGTGGTGGTAAGAAGGGATTTTCAAATGATTTGTGTGGCCCCTACACCTACATTCTTGCTGATTGTAGCCCACATGGCCTATCTTGGAATGATTCCATTCACAACCTCCAGTTTTCCTTGGCAAACATTCCTTTTAATTCTAGATAAGCTGCCATGACCCCACAATTATTTTTCTTTTGTACAGGGGATTGAACTTGGGTCCTTGTGCTTCCAAGGTAGATGCAGTACCACTTGAGCTAAATCCCCAGCCCAACTCCACAATTCTTATATTTTGCATGCCAATAAGACTGTATCCCATGAACACCAAGGTCTGCTGTCAGTGGGAGTAATACCATGGCTGTCTCCACATGCCTGAATAGCTCAGCATAATGAAATGAATCCTGGGGAACCATTTGCCTAGGAAGGCCTTCTTGAGAAGGGAACCCAGACTTATTTCTTAAATGAAATGTTCACACTCTTGAACCTTAAGCCTGTGGTGTCCAGAATCTTGCTAATTTAATGTAATGCCTTTAAGTCTTGTTTCTCCTTGTTCCTGTATGAAGTAATCGGTTTATTTTTAATGGTACTAGTCTCTTCAGCAACAGTACTTCCTTCCCCAACTTTACACATAGTTCTTCTCTGGGTACAATTTATTTTTCAAGTACTCATACTCTGCTTTCTATTCACACTACTCCTGTGGTAAATATGGCTAAATGCACACCAGCAGTACTCATGCTACAACCTGAATCTTGGGATGTTATGAACTTTCTTCAACCAGATCACTTAGTCTATTACCCTTAATCTAAATCTCCTGCAAAGCCTATGGTTTGGGGAAATATGTAGCAAAAAAATAATTTGTTTTGTTAAAGTGCAATGTGCATAGCTTCTACTCTAACTTCCAAAGAATTCTCATTTCCAGCTGGAACCTCATGGTCCTGCTTTTTTTGTCCACATTTCTGGCACCACTCTCATCATCTGAACTCTGACCAGAATTGACTGTAAAGCTCTGCTTACACCTTTCTAGGATTTTTCCAACTCAATTCTCAAAATTCTCCAAGCTTATCCCACTAACCAATTCCAGAAGCTTTTGAACTACATAGTCAGGCACAATCATAGCAATGACCCCACTTCTCCGGTAGTGATTTTGTGTGTTGGTCCCCTTTCTTATTTGTAGAAGACACTCAGTACCTACATCTTGAATGTGGATAGCTTTATTAGGCTCATAAATCCAGTTGACTCATTTGCAGTCATGTGACTATAAAGGCAGAAACATCATGGCAGAATGGCATGGCAAGCAGGGCAATGAAAAAGTGCCAAGTAGAAAAGAGCAAAAGATCAGATATAAACCCCATGTCTGCATCTTCGTGATCCACACAGACACACTCAGAGGTTAGCTTCACTAGTCTATTACAGAGCTTCAAAGCCTTTCACACTGACATTATATCTTAACCATCACCACAGGTTCGATATAAAAATATCAATCTCAGAATCAACTGCATTAGTCAGTTTTTCATTGTCATATCAAAATACCTGAGGCAAACTACTTGTGAAGAAAAAGCTGTTTGTTTAGCACAGCTTTGGAGACTGAAAGTCCAAACAAGCAGCACTGTGTAGGTGTGAGTAAGGCCTACCTCATCCCCAGCCACATTGCCTCCTAACAGCTATGGAGGCATCAGGTGTGACATGACAACTCCAAAGTGCTAGAAGAAGCAGAGAGATATGCAGTGGCCAGGGTCAGGCCTTTATAAAAACTCATATCCCAGGAATCCATTTCAGGAAACCAGGCCTCCTTTTAGGGCAGGGCACTGCACAGCCTGAGGACCTCCCACCAGGCCCTCAGTGATAAGGAAGAACTAGAGCTACAGATGATTATGCTGATAAATTAAAAATAAACTTTACCATGGAGAAGACACAGAACTTTGGAAAAGAGATATTTTCAAATGCACAAAAAAAATTAGCAAATGATAAATGCAGTGGTCCAAACCAGTGAGGAAATCCAGATGATGTTTATAAATGTTTATAAATCACTGGATACAGTTGAGGGAAGTCGATCTAAGTCTCTCTTCTCTGGCTGCCCATGAATACAAATTCCTCATCACTCTTCTTTTTTAACATTTCCTCAGCTATTCTTACATGAATTCCTGGTGAGCCTATGGTTTAAAAATGACCAAAAAATCTAAAAACTGCTGGTATCCCTGTCTCATCCCTGACATCCCTGTCATCCCAGCACTCAGAAGACAGGCAGGAGGATTGCTGTGAGTTTGAGGCCAGCCTCTGCTACATAGTAAGCTTAGGGCCAGCTTGAACTACAAAGCAAGACCCTGTGGCAAGAAACTAAAAAAAATCTAAACTCTGAAAAGAAATGCATGAACTGGTCTAATTTTCCGAGAATGAGAACAGCCACAATCCTAGGCACCACGTGGGAAAACATTAACAGTACTGAACATACTGATATTTGTATATTTTTATTTCAGAAGAGAAATGCCACAGCAAACTTTTTAAAATTAGCAAACTAGGCAAATAACATTACTATAGTGTGACTGTGAAGATAAATAGCTAACTTTGTTAATTATAAAGAGCTCATATTTTTTTAAAAGACAAGTTTTTAAAAGACAAGCTCATTTTTTAAAAGACAAGTTGAGAAGGCCTGTGATCTCAGCACTGTGAGAAGCTGAAATGAAAAGTTCAAGCCCTGCCAGGGCAACTTAGTGACTTAGCAAGACCCTGTCTCAAATATAACGACAACAATAATAATAATAGCTCTATACAACACCCTGGGTTCGATTCTCACTTATTAATTAATTGAAAAATTTATAAGACAATGACACAATGGAAAATGTGCGTTCTGTATAAATAAGCAGACTTAGAAAAGAAAAAACACCAAGGAAGCCCAACAAATCACTCTTGGGTGTTACGAATTCTGTCCAAAACAAGGCACTTCCGTCTTTCCCAGTGGTGACCACCAGGGGGCAGGAGAGCACCAGGCCCACCACGGGGAGCGTGGACTGTGCTGTCTTTCTGGGCTCCGCCCCGCAGTGCCCCCAGGGCTCAAGTAAAGAACTTGGTCTCCTTCAGTTTTAAACAATTTCACACCATTTAGCCATTTTCTGTGCACCTGCGGAACGGAGTTAAAAGAAAGCCCTGCAAAGTGGGGAAATCATTCAACAGTGAGGAGTATCTGTAAGTACAAACATGGAAAGATTTTTGATCCCTAGTAAGACCTTTGTTTTTGGTTTTGTGAACATAATAAAACAGACCATGATAGCTAAGGCAATAGATAGCAATAGATATAGCTAAGGCAATATTAAGCAATAGATAGAGATTGATGGACAGATAGATGTTAAAGATACAAACAATAGATAGATGGCAGATTGACAGATGCATGTAAACCTTTTTAACATGCAGATATATACCAAGAAGTGCTGACATTTTAATTTTTGCAAAGAGCCAAGAGAGAAAATGAGAAGAGAAAGTTTCCTTCCCACCTTATTATCTTTTCACCTTTCATTTTTTCTTCTCTTTCTTCTTTCTGGCATTTTAAGTAATGATCTACCTGAGAGAGGGTTTGTTAGGACAAAACCTCTCATAATTCTCAAGTTCAGGGCTTGTCTTTACAGGAAAAGAATGAGAGAATAAAACTTCCCAGGGATATCAACATGTATCCACAATATAGTGTATAATAGATGTCCTGACTTAATTTTCAATTAATGCTAACATTTATTTGGCCAAAGAAATATGTCTGTTTTGGTTGTTTCTACACTGGGGATTTTGAAAGCAGGACACATTCTGGTGTTCTTGGACCCCAGGCCCTTGAGTTGACATATGCCTTCACCACCCACTCCATAACACTTAGATCCCAATGTTCTGTCCCCTGCCACAGGGACAAAAAGAGAGGCCACAGTGTGTGCAGGTCCTGGCAAGCTTGCAATCTCGTTGTCAGTGAAGAGCAGAGCCCAAGTGACTGAGGATGACATCATGGTGTGCAACAGGGTTGGGGTAACCTGTCCCAGATCACCAGAGGAACAGCAGATGTCACCACTGTCCTGATAGTGATACAAGGGCCCAAGGTCTACCTCCCAACCTGAAACACAAGTTCATGTTCTCTAAAATTGAATAATGAATTTTAGGAATGAGCAGCAGAGATTAGAGTACAAAAATTTCATTGAGAAAGAAAGTTTCTGCCTAAAAAAAGACAGAAGGGGGAACTTGGAAATGTAGGTAATCCACCCACCTCACTTTTCAGAAGCATTTTATGGAACAAAACCACAAGGTAAGGTGGGTTTGGTGGGACAGAATTATAGTCAACCAGTAACATTGAAAATACAGTCACTTAGGTAATATTGGTACAATGAGAAATCACAAAATGGACAAAACCATGGTCAACTAATAAGATTATGACAACTATAGTTGCTTAGGCAATACAATAGATTAGGATTCAATGAGAAATAAAGTCACATAGCAAGTGTATAGGGTCTTCATTCAGGAGACTTTTCTAGGTGGGTCAAGGTCTTAGCCCTCTAACCCAGAGATATCAATCACTGTAATTCATCTCATGTGGGTGGGATAGTTTTTTCCTTTGATAATGTTGACTTTCAGTGAAGGTCTCCTTGACTGTCCTCCATGTGGGCTTTTGGAGAGCCGGCCCTAAACTGTCTATCTACCGCATGTCTGACTAGCTTTTCTACCTATAATATTTCCCCCTCTGGAGAGGTATCTTGAAGTGCTGTGAAGGGGCAATGGGCAAAGACTAATCTGACTACTTCAGGCTGGAGGAGGTTGTAGTTGTAATCAGTAGTCAAGGTCACTCCACAGAGGGTCTTTCTAAAGGCCCTTGATAGACTTCATGTGTCATTGTCTTAGGTAAGCATACCACCTTGAGTCTGGAGACAAAGGCAAAAAAATAGTTAAGAATACATGGGCCAAACAGTAAGCCCAGCAACACCAGTATGTATATAGCCAAGAATTGTTTCCACCAGGATGAACCCAGAATAGCCTCCCACAGAGTGGATAAAGAAAAGGTCCATGATGTTTCAGAATCTGACAGATTTAACCTGTCTTCTGATGTCTTTGTTATGCACAAGTCCCACTGAGACACAACAGGATAAAGTCCAACCAAGAACTTTATTACTCAGCTGAGGGCCCTCCTTCCATTCCTGCACACTTAGACTAACCTGCAGTATTTAAAGGCAAAATTTACCACTCTCCCACCTGTTACCAAGAGGTTTCTACGTAAAAGTGCTTAGATCATTCTATTGTTAAAGTGTAGAAGCAAGTCATTACAGAAACCAATAGCAATGATTAGATCACTGATTACTGCAGAATAGTAAGTTTTTAAAACATACAATCTGAGGCTGCACACTCAGTTGGGTGGACAGTTCTCAAGGAGACAAGTTCCTGGTTCACAGAGAGGTTACAGGACACAAGTGGAAGTTTATAACAAAATGACTTTTTATGTCAAGTTGAGTCTTACATTTTGAATAACAGTTGAAATATTAATAGATGGATCATGGATGCATACACATTTAGCCTTTACAATTGTACAAGTACCCCTTGGGCTGTAGTTAAAATATCTAATGCCATTTGATTTTGAACTGTTGGGAACTGCAAACAACTTACTCAGACTTAGGACTTACTCACTTGGATTTATGAATGTTTGCACTGCTCTATAGGATCAACTACTGGGATTATTATGGCCATCCTGCCCTGAGGAATCTTAAACTACAAGAATTACTGCACGAGGATTATTGGCTTTAAGATTTAC
The DNA here is from genome assembly GCA_004025085.1 of Thryonomys swinderianus. NCBI lineage: Eukaryota > Metazoa > Chordata > Mammalia > Rodentia > Thryonomyidae > Thryonomys > Thryonomys swinderianus. The sequence continues at coordinate 4,689 of PVIC010020222.1, read as the reverse complement.
ATACTCAAACTTACTTACTTACTTACTTACTTACTTACTTACTTACTTACTCAGATTTAAGGATGTCTGCCCTGCCCTATGGGATCTTCAACTACAGGGATTATTGTGGGTAATCATCCTGTCTTGTGCATGCTAGGATTTTGGATGTGAAAGTTTGGACCGCCCTGTTTTATGCATGCTAAAATTATGGGTGTCTCACACATTGAAGGATGGCTTGTCTCAATAATCTTACTTTTTTATTTAAAGCAGAGAGCCATATGATTAAAGTTTAATTTCCAATCTTCAAGACTCTGTATACCTGAAGGAACTATAGTTTGGTTAAGGGGTTGTTTTTCTAACAGAACTTTCATGTCTTGACTACCTGCTTTAAAGTTTTTTTATATAAATAATTTTGAGGCCATCTGCTGTGTCTTGTTTTTTCTAAGTGAAAGAACTGATGAAAATATTTAATAATTTTTATTGACTAGTACTATGGAGAAACAATTTACCATCATCAGACTGTAACCATTTTCAGGAGAGAAACTGACACCCCTGGGGGAGAGACCATTTAACCTCTGACTGAGAATATTTGGGTCAAGTATGTTCAAGAGACCCTTCCCATATCAAGGAGGCCTAAAAGGGGGGCCTTGCACAGTCCCTTTGCTGCTATATCAGCTAGTCAATTACCTCAAGATATTTCATCATCTCCCTTTGGTGACCTTTACTGTGAATAACTGCTGCATCAGAGGGCAAGTAGATAGGTGATAAAAGTTCATCTAGCTCTTTATGATACCTTATAGGAGATCCATTGGCTGCAAGATAATTTCTTTCTTTTTATGTGGCTGTATGGTCATGTAATATTAAGAAAGCATACCTTGAGCTGGAGATTTAGCTCAGTGATTCCAGTGCCTGCCTCGAAAGTGCAAGGACCTGAGTTCGGTCCCAGTAACCATATGCAATGCTGGGCGTGGTGAGTCACACCCACCAGCAATCAATACCACATACCACAGTGCCAGGTGTGCTGGCTCACGCCTGTAATCCCAGTGCTCGGGAGTCAGAGGCAGGAGGATTGCTGAGTTTGAGGCTTGCCTGGGCTACTTAGTGAGCTCAGAGCCAGCCTGGACTACAAAGGGAGACACTGTCTCAGAAAGAAAAAAAAAAAGCATACCTTGAGTCAGTATAAATTTTGACTTTTTGTCCCTTACTGAGTTGCAAAGCCCTGGTCAATATTATGAGTTCTAGCTGTGCACTAGTGCCAGGCACAGATGTCTGGTATAGAGTCACTACTGCATACCCTGCCTTTTTTTGTCTCATTTTCTATAAAGAACTGCCATCACAAAAGAGAATCAAATCAGGACTAACAAGGGGATGTGTCTAATAAGTCTTCTCTGGATGGATGAGTGCAAAGTTACCTGCTCGTGGTCAGGTCCTTTAGCTTCAATTTTCTCCTTTTCTGGCAAAAAGGTGGTAGAACTTAAGGAGGAGCATCTCTTTATTTGACCAGCTAGGCCTTCTAAGAGCCAGGCCTGATATTTATGGAGCAGGCTGTCTGATAACCATAAGCTCCCTTTGGATAAAAGAAGTCCCGCCATATTGTGAGGTGTATATATAATAAGATCCTTGCCTAAAGTCAGCTTGAATGCCAGCACTAAGAGAGCTACTGCAACTACAGCTCTGAGGTATGCAGACCATCCTTATGTTACAAGGCCTAACTCCTGGCTTAGGTACCCTACAGGCTGTTGAGTGGGTCCATGGTCTCATGTAAACACTCCCAAAGCCAGGCCCCATCTTTCATCAATATATAGATTGAACATATGTTCTGTCAGCAAGCTCAATGCTGAGACATTTAGAAGTGCTTGTCTGAGCTTTCAGAAAGCTGCTTGAGAATCAGGTTCCCAGGTTAAAATATGGGTCCTTGCTTTTTGGATTTCTCTTAGACAGAGACAGAGTGTCACACAGTTCCACCATACCCTGCTATCCAAAGGCAACAGAAACCTGTTATTCCTAGGAATCCTCTAAACTGTTTAAGGGTTTTGGATTGAGGGAAAAAAAGAATTGATTCAATTATTTCTTTCCCTAGTATCTGAGTTCCTTTATATATGATAAAGTCCAAATATTTTACTTTGGGACTGCAAAGTTGTGCCTTAGATTTAGAGACCTTATAACCCCTGTCTGCTACAAAATTTACCAGAGCATAAGTGCCTTGGCTGTAGATTTTTTTTTCTTTGAAGGAGCACATACCAATATATCATCTACATATTATAAAACTATGATCTGGGAACATTCAAAGCATGCCAAGTTGTGAGAAAGCACCTGCCCAAAAAGGTCATGACTGTCCCTGAATCCTTGAGGGTGAAGATTCTATGTCAGCTGAGAGGCTTGGTCATGAGGTTTTTCAAAGTCAAAAAGAAACTGGGAATCTAGATGTAAGGGAATACAAAAGAAAGCATCTTTTAAGTCTAGTACTGAAAACCAACTAGAGTCTTCTGGGATCTGGGACAGAAGGGTGTACAAATAGGGACCATTGGGTGGATTAGCACTACTGCCTCATTTACTAAGCTAAGGTCTTGTACAAGCATCTATTTTCTATTAGGTTTTTGAACTCCCAAGATTGGAGTGTTACATGGACTATTACAGACTTTAAGTAAAGCTTGCATTTTTAGGCTGTCAATTATAAGTGATAATCCTTTCTTTACCTCAGGTCTCAGAGGATATTGGCTCCAGTGAGGAAAAAATAGTAGGATATTTGAGATGGATCTGTACTAGAGCAGTTTTATTGCTCTGCCTATTCTACCTTTAGTTGCCCATACTTCAGGGTTTATTTCTGTCTCTATAAGGGAAGACAGCATACTTGGCCTGGATGCAAATATATAATGGTATTTAAACGGAGTAGGATATCCCTCCCAAGAAGGGGAACTGAGCTTTCAGGCATAATTAGAAAGCAATGAGTGAAGAAAAAGTCATCCCAGTTATAGCCTAAGAAGTATAGCCTAGTTGTAAGAAGTAGCAAATTACCTTCATTCCAGTGATCCCTTTCAATGATGTATGGTGGCTGGAAGGAAGGCCAAAATTGGAAAGAAGGACCAAAAGAGAGGCTGACAAGTGTCCAGCAGCAGGTTTACTTCTTTTCCCTCTATAGACCTGACTACCTGGAGCTGCTCCCTGGAGAGAACAGAGGGAGAAGGCAGAGGAAGAAGGCAAAGAGTGCCCCTGACCCCTTCAGTCTTGCTGGACCAGCTGGTAAAAGGGGTCTGAACTCCAGGGCCTTCACCTCAAAGAGCAGTATCCTCTCCAGTGGTCACCTTTGCAATTGGGGCATGATTCAGGGGGCCTCTTCTTGCAGTTTCTTTTGAAATGGCCTGGCTCTTTGTAGCACTACCAGGTGGGTGGAGTTATTGAGTTCTTCTTGTAGCCCTGAGAGTCAGACCTAAAGTCTATTTCTCTGAGAGCTGCTGCAAATGCTGTAGCCTTCTCTCAATTCCTGTCTCCTGTCCTTGGCCTCTTCTTGCTCTCAATGATAAAATGTTGGGAAGGCAATTTTATTAAAGTCTCAGGTGAGCTATCAGACCAGAAGTCATTTTTTGTAACTTTTTCCTAATATCTGGAGTTGATTGAGTAATAAACTTGTCCTTAAGAATAATCTGTCCCTCTACTGAGTCAGGAGCTAGCAATGTATGTCTTATCAATGCCTCTCATAAGTGATTTACAAAGGAAGAGTGGTGCTCTTTTTCTTTCTGTTGGATAGTTGATAACTTAAAATAATTGACTGGTTTATTTCTAGTTCTTCTTAGGCCCTCAGTAATACAGAACAGCTCTCCTATATTAGTTCCCAATATGATTGGTAGGCCAATGAGGGTCTTGTATGGGAACTGCTTGTACTCCAGTAGCAATCTCCATTTCTCCTGGCTCTTTTTCAGCTAGTGGCTGATTATACACGATATGCTATTCATCACCAACCTTAATGGCAGCCTGAATTGTTGCTTGCACTTCACCAGGAGTGAGTGTGTGGTTTAAAATTAGCATTATATCTTTCCAGTCTAGGTCATAGATTTGGGTGAGCCCCCTAATTACTTCAATATAGCTATTGGGGGTTCCTCTGAGAACTTTTCAAGTCTTATTTAATTTGTTTAAAATCATTGAAAGAAAAAGGTGTGTGGATACAACTGTGTCCAAGAATTATCTACTTCTCATAAGGGCTATTGTCCTAAAGGAGCTTGAAATAAAGAAAGATAAAGCCCTGTAGAGGGTTGAATTGTAGCTGATTTAGGACTTTTATGAAGGGTAGGGAGGAGGGGTATCAGGCTCTATAGGACAAGGGAGAACACTTGTCTCAGTAACAGTGGATAGAATTTCAAGGGTTAACTTAGAAATCTTATCTTCAGATCTAGTAACAGTAAGTGACCTCTTTTCTAAAGCAGTCTTGGAGACTTCACCCTCATGTTCACATTCACATTTTGAACACAGATGGGGACTATTTTTTAATGCAAAGAAAACCTCACCATAAGATGATTTGAGCCTTTTATTATAATATACCATACATGGGTACAGAGAAATATTAAACTATTCTTTTTCAGTATGTGAGGGTCCTAAAGGGGTAAGACTCAGGCTATAAATGGACTACCACAAGGATTCCTAGTAATACCTGAATGTCCCCACCCCCTCCTGGGCAGGGATCTCCTCAGAAAGTTGGAACTCACTTCTCCACCTCTG
>PVIC010020221.1:0-29749 GCA_004025085.1 Thryonomys swinderianus | reverse complement strand
ATGGAATTTTCTGTGTTTTTTTTTCCAAGATGTTCTTTAGGATGTTTTGGAGTGCAGGTTTCGTGCTTGTGAAGTTTTTCAGGTGTTCTTTATCGTGGAAGTATCTTATTTCCCCGTCTATTCTGAAAGATAGTTTTGCAGGATACAACAGTCTAGGTTGGAGGTTGTTTTCCTGCAATGCTTGAAATACTTCTCTCCAGGCTCTCTTTGCATTGAGTGTTTGTGTTGAAAAGTCTGCTGTGATGCTAATGGGCTTCCCTTTGTAGGTGATTTTCTTCCTTTCTCTCACTGCTTTCAGTATTTCATTCGTTTGTTGTACATCTGGAACCTTCATAATTATATGCCTAGGTGTAGATATTTTTAGGTCACGGCATTTTGGAGTCCAATAGGCCTCATTTATCTGTATGTCTATTTCTTTTCCTGTGAAGTTTTCTGTTGCTATCTCTGACAATAGCTTTTTTATGTCTTTTACACTGTCTTCTGCTTCCTCAGTGACGCCAGTCAGTCTTATATTATTTTTCTTTGAGTCATCTAGAAGCTGTTGAATTGATTTCTCATGGTCCCTTACTCTTTTCCATAGGTTATATCTTTCCTGCTCATTGGCTGCTATGCTGTCCTCTAGGTCTGAGATTCGGTTCTCTGCTTCATTCATCCTACTTTGCAAGCTTTCATTCTCCTTCATCATTCCCTGGAGCTCTGCTTGAAGCTGTTTAAAACGTTCCATTGCTTCTGCTATCTTGGGTTCTATCATCTTGCTGATCTCTTCTTTAATGATGTCTTTCACTGTGGATAGTATCCCTGTTTTTATCTCAGAGATGAGTTCTGATTTCCATTTTACTAGATCCACTTTAGTTACCATCTCCAAGAGTCCTGGTGTTTGAGCTTCAGTTTGCCCTATTTCCCTTTTCTCTGAACTTTCCTGTGATGGTGATCTTTGTGTCTGGTTTTTGTGTATTTTCTCATTTCTACTCTTTCATTGCTACTAATGCTCTTCTTTGCCTGATGACAGGGCAATGTTTGTTGCAGGTCTCTTTCTATTATCTGGGACCCTTTGGATGTAGCACTTTCCTGGGGGGGTCCTCCTTGAATCTGTAATGACCCTTGAGCGTTCTCAATTCTGACATATCATGGGAAGTATTTGAGCATAACAATCACATCATGTTTGTTACCATAATACAATAAATGCAATATCAGTATTAAACACAGTAAATAAGATAAGAAGTTTTGTTAAATTCTATTCTAAAAACTTTGGGCTTATGAGTTACTTCTATGTCCTTATACCAGAATTTAGAATTAATCAGCAATGTGTATACACCATACAGATCGTAAATGTAGCCCCCCCAAACCCATTGGGGATAAGAGGTCACTGGGGAATCAGGAGGTAGGGAGACAGGAGGAGAGTGAAATAGGGTTAGCAGATTTAGGAAGATCACCTATACCCTAGAACCTCATATATGCCAGCGGGTAATAGAGGATAAAAGGGCATATATACAACAGTACCAACTGTATGCTGTATGACCATTGGAGACTTTGCACACCTTCTTATAATAATAATACAGAAGAAGAAATAGGACAGCCTAAGAGTCTTTTACTTCTGGGTATTGCTTCTGACAGGAAGATAGGAGAGGGTGTCGGGACAAGAGGTGAATAGAGAGATCTAGGAGTAGATGGCAAAATAGAAGCTAGATTTCCCCGCCCCGTCTTTTTTTTTTTTTTTAATCTTGCCTGGTCTCTCAATGCGGCTCCAGGAGCGTGCCTCCTGTGGAGGGATGCAGGAGATGGCTCCGGCTCCTCTCGGACCTGGGTCCTCACAACACAGCTCCAGGGTGGGGTTGGGGCCGGCCGTAGGCCCACAATCCTCCGTGGTGGTGATGGCACCCAGGGTCTGTACCTGATTCCTCACTGCACAGCTCCGGGGTATAGTGGGCCGGTGGGCAGGCTTCAGTCTTCCACCACCGGAAACAGAATGGCACCCAAGGTAACTGAGTCCACGCCACTCCCGGGTGCAGTGGGCCAGTAGTCCACTCCTCATTTTTAAAATGAACTTTTGGCAGCATTTTTGGTTTGTCTAGCCCAATTCTTTGTTAGAGGCAAAATACTTTTTAACTGGTGAGCCATTTCTAAAGGAACAAGTTCATTTACTCATTCTTTGATTGGGTCTTTTATTTTGAGGCATCTAATTTTTCTGAGTTCTTGAGTAACTGTGTTTGTTAACAGAAACTTGCTTTTTCAGGACATCTTCTACACTATTCTCCCTACTCCTAATAGATGCTCCCTCTCTCTCTAGCCCTCTGTACTGAGGCAGTGCACAACTTGGAACATTCTTCTGGACCACACTTCAGCACAGCTGTACAACATGGCCTAACTTGGCTGGAAACAAGCCATATGTTTCTTGGTGTGTGGATATGGTATTGCTCAATTTCAGGGGTAATGGACGTTGAAAATTGGTACCGGAGTCCACACCTGAAACTTCAGCTACTGTGTGCGCAATTGCTACAGAGGATATTTCTAGTACAAGAACTATGGGCTTGTTCTATTCCATATGCTGAGTGATTGATCAGAGAACAAGGGTGGTGTTCAATCTCCAGGCTGTCACCGAAACACAGGCATATTCCTGCAAAGAGGTGTGACAGAAGCTGGCTAGAACTTCACAGAGAACACACTTCCTGCTCTAGGATGTCAGCCATACTAACTAGTCCCTTTCCAGGGACAGCAAAGCATGAGTGTTGCAGCAATGTAGAAATGATGCCACCGTGGCTTACGGTTTCATGTTCTCTTGATCACCTGGTCAGAAGAGACCACAATGTGTATCCCGGGAGCCAATTCACTGCCTCCCAGCATGGAACAATGCACTTACAAGCACTGGCTGAGTTGACCTTCTCCCTGTTATGGTTTGTGTTTAGTTGTCCCCCAAAGCCTCATGCAATGAGGTGGGGCTTTCTTCTCCAGAAATTGCTGAGTTTGGAATGTTTGATGCTTAGATTAATAGTGTATGATTATGAAACCATCCATGTGAGTGGTTGGTAGTCTGGATGGAATAAAAAGGGTAGAAACACCCTGTTAAGATCTCTTGCTGCTTTTTGTGTCTTCCACTCCCAGGAATTGTTCCCCCTCTGTAACTTTGAGCCAGCCAATTATGAACTGAAACCTCTACAAACTGTAAGCCAAATAAACCTTCCCCCTTTAACTTGAGTGAGAGTATTTTGTCTCAGCAACAAAAGTAACTGACACACCCTTACTACATGGTAGGCCCCCTGAAAACTGCAACCATGACCCATGCATCACTTCCTCTCCGCAGGATCTCCACAAAGTGAATGCTTCATTGTGTTTGTTGAAGATAATTAGAAACATAATATGCTGATCTGCTAGGACCTAAAAGTGGACAATCTGGAGGCCAGTAGAAGATAACCTTTCCAAACCAGCCAATAATCATTATTCTGTTTTACTAGAATCATTTGCCTCTAATCCTAAAGTTCTCCCTGTTTCTTAAATACTTATGGAAAAATGAACTCTAAATGGGAATCTACAGGGATAGAATTAGTGCTAGTTAATAGGAAAGAAGGACAGATTTTCACTTGATATAATTTTCTAACACTTGTTTGGTGATAGGCTTGTCTGGGTCCTCAAACTGCTATAAAATCTGACAGACTCATCACAGAAGGAAAGATGAATACAATGGGCAAGAAAAAGAGGAATGAACCCCTTACCACTGGAGGTATCCTATTCGAGGTGGTACAATACAGGAACCAGTTCATGCTTTGTCCTGAAAGTTGGCTCTATCTCTTTTCCCTATATTTTGGAATGCCATATTGATACCTCAAAATCATTGAGGTGGGACTACTTACACTATGAAAACTGGCAAAGTACAAACATGATTTTTATATTTTTTCCAGAAAGCCAATTGTTACACATTTGCCAGTACACCACTGATAAAAGGTTAAATGACCAGTGTTGAGGGAAATTGTCCATTAGATGTTGCAGTGAAATATCAGTTGGCAAGAGAACCCTTCAGCCTCCTCCAGCACGAAGGTTTTAAAGCTTTTCTTGTCCACTAAAGATACACACACACACACACACACACACACAAGACTGTAATTTTATGGCTATTGTTGGCAGCATCACTGTGTCCCCAGGCCTGGCTCCCTTGCCCACTGAAACTCTTTTATGGACTTTGTTAGAGATCTAGGTCCCCACTGTCATTCCCACCAGACCCCAGTTCAGTAAACAGAGCTCTGGCATCTGGCAGTTGGTCCCACTCAGAGTCTCAAGTTGGCAGGCTTCATGGAATCATTTCCTGTCCTATAGCATGAGGACTTCCCACAAGTTCCCCTGCAGATGTGCAGCAGCCCTGCACTCCTCATGCTTGTCCCCCAGCAGTAGTCAGAGGGCAGCGTCACAATCACCCAAGTTCTCCTGCAGACAGAGTTACCTTGTCTACCAGCCATGGGGCTCCTAATCCCATGTGGAACAAAGAATGCAGGCCACTGTGAGGGAAGAAAGAGTGGTGGAGTCAAAGAAGATACAGATGGAGGTAATTACCAGTTGTCACAAGACAAAGCTGCAACAACAGCAGCACTGGCTGCCTGGGGGACACTTGGCTTACACCCATGCACTAGGAGCTCATCTGGCTTCAGTTTTCCTCCTCTTCAGAACTCTGACAGCCCCAGAGGAATGATTCTGCCCTCATGCAGCTCTGGCTACTTGTTTCCTCTTTCTGGTGGGGCTTGGGCCAGGTCTGGCATGCAGAAGACACAGAAAGCAAGTGCTGAGTGAGCAAACAAATGAAACAACATTGCAGCTCTTCCTTGGGTATCTCAGATTTTATCCCCCTGTGAGGACCCAAACAAGTCCGTCTTCTCCAAGAGGCCTTTCCAAACCCAGGAGTCAAATATATCATCAATGTTTGGTCTCACTGACTCCCAAGCCCTCCTCTGCTTTGTCAAAAGTCTCTCAATGCAAGTTAGCTTGGACTGACACTCTTCTGGGCTTAGCTTATTTCTTCAGAGAGATCACAAGTTCTTTGAGAAGGCCAACATTTTCTCTCTCTAGCATCCTCCCACGGTGTTTAGTTTAAGGTCTTTGAGCTAGACATGTCAGACATGCTCCATCATCTTATGTGATTGGTCATTGGCCAGAAACTCCATTCACCGGGTCAGCTCTGGAAAAGATTCTTCCCCTGCCTCCTGAATTGTATCTCCTAGATCATTTTGGAATACATGTCTGTTCTTTGCCTCTGGGTACACTAGGTTTCAGAGTGGACCCTATACCAGCACTGTCTCCCCAGAGGTTACCAGAAGTGGCAAACACATCCCTCACAGGGAAGCAACCTTGCCCACAAGCCAAGCACAAACTGTGCATCCTCATCATACAGATGAGGATGGAAATGCCCCCTTCTTGTTCTTAGAGAGCACACTGGACAGGGGAGACATAGAGCCACAGGCAAGGTATCCCCAAGATCAGCAGTGGAAGGAGCAGAAAGCAAGTCCCTGGCCTTCCCTAGATCTAGCTTGGTCTCATAAAACACTTAAACTCTGGGGGAAAATGTTCACTTTCTCCTTGTTTCTGAGAGAATCACAAGTCACATGGGGAATATGCCAAGAACATACCAATTTACGACTTAAACTGCAGTTTAAATTCCTTTTAGAGCTCATGATGTGTATGCAGATTCTAAACTAAGCAAACAAAGCATTTGCTCCTTCATTACAGGAAGAAGAGGATAAAATCTCTTTTAATGTTGATCAGAAGTCCAAATCCTCAGCCAAGCATGGTGATATGTGTATGGCTGTCATTCCACAAATCTGGGAAGCTGAGGCATGAGGATTGAAAGTTGAAGCCCAGCCCGGGCAATTTAACAGCCTCTCAAAGAAAAATAGTAAAAAGAGAAAAGGATATAGCTCATTGTGAAGGCCCTGGGTTCAGTCTCTAGTAGAGTGGACCTTCAGGTTACGACCAGCTTGACATTTAAACAACTTGGGTTAGTTTGACCAGAATGCTAGTTTTAAATTACAATGAAAGTCTTGAGTTATGACCTGAATCCTAGCCACTTGTGCTTCCAGATGGTCTCAGATACAGATTTAACCCTTAAAGGGTTGGAAGCAAAATGATAACATCCTTTTCTGTGTGGGGTTAACTGAGAAACTTGGTCCGATATCACTCTAACAATACTGAGATCTGCCTATATGTAGGAGAGGACTTTGAAGGCTCTGTGATGGAGTCTCAGCCTTCAATTAATCAACTTCAGTTACAACTAGCCCTCAAGAACTAATTAGGTTCATAGGTTAAAGGTCCACTGTATCAGAGGGAAAAAAATCTAAATATAGAATTACTATTCATTGTGGATTCCGACCTTGGAACCAAGAGAGCTGATTTGTTCATGCAAATGAAATACTGTTATTAGATCATCCTCTCTTGTACATGTCTAACTTAGTAGTGGCTTAACAACTCCCATTTACTTTCTCGTAATTATGGAAGCTCAGTTATGAAGCCCAAGCTCAGGAGTCAGCATGGCCTGGAGAGGGCTCTTCCTGGCTTGCAGATGGCTGCCTGCTAGCTGTGTGCACATGTAGGGAGGAAGAGAGGGGAAGGAGTCACGAAGAGGGAAAGAGAGAGAGATCGTCCTCTTTTTATAAGGCCACCAAGCTTAGTGAATAAGGACCTACCCATATGACCTCCTTTATGCTTAGTTATCTTCTGAAAGCCCCATCTTCAAATATACACAGGGCTAGGGCTTCAACATATGCATGGGGGGTGGTACACACAAGTCATTTCATAGATGGCCATGATGAGTTTCTCTATACTTCAAGCTCAAAATTCTTTCAGTCCAGGCATCTTTCTGTAGAATCTGGATGTCTGTGATTAGTCTATTCAACCTACTTTCTCACAAGAAACCTATAAAAATAATCACTATCTACAGCCTGTCTCCTTCCTGTTGCTCAGATCCGTGCCCACCAAACCCCACAATCACCATTAAACCACAGAGATAATTACTCATCTGAGGCCTGCCGTCCTCCCACATAACCTGAAGCTATTGGCATTTGTCACAACAGATCATTTCTTGAACTCAGACAGCCCTGGGAGCAGGAAGAATGCTCATTTTCCTCACCCTGCGAGAAGTTTCAGAAAGAATTTGGCTTAAAATAGATGCTATTGAAGCAGGAGACACATGAGGAGGTACACAGCCTATCAATACCTCCACACTGGCCTCGCCTCACCCTCCAATCCTTTTGACTGTGGGAGAACCATGCTGGAAGCTTTGTAATCCGAAACTATTAAGTATTCATGGCCTGGCAACCACAGATAGAAAGTAAAGTGGATTTCTCCCTTTCAAATTAGGATAATGACATTATCTGGGAAATGATGATAAAAAGAGTTCAAAATATTGGTTTGAATTTTCTTCCCACTGTTCTTCTCAAGCTCTTCACTCTGTTTTTCACAATCTTCCTGTCCTGCTGGTTTGGAGACCCCTGTGTTCAGTGGCATGTACCCAAGACTCTGTTATAGGACAGGCCAAAGTATCTTTGCCTTTGTGTATCCACTATTTTCCAACCAGAAACTTGACTTTCCCTCTTCTGTGCCTTGTCATCTGGTCCCATGCTCTCTGAAGTTCACCTCCTCAATATTTCTTACATGTGTCTCTCTTCTACATTGCATGTACTCCTCCACCAGAGCAGGATGCTATTTCTTCTCTCACTTAGGGAAACACACCTGCCTCTTGGTTAGGCCTCTGTGTGTGCAGGTTTGCTTAGGTAATCCGTCCTTCTCACAGAAGCCTGAGTCATCCTCCTAAAACATCAAGCTTCTAGTTACTTTGCCAAATGGAACCACTGATGTCACCATGAACCAGGTCTCCAGAGATCTCAAAAGAGACAGTCAGGACACATGAGATTTCTCAAAAAAGATAGCCTTACCCTCCTATTTACCTAATGCTCTAGGGACCAGAACTCACACAGGTAAATCATAACACGTAGCCCCTTATCTCTAGGCAAGAGGTATATAAACCATAGCAGAGAAACAGCTGACATGTCTAAAAGACTTCTTCTTCCCCTGAGTTTGACTTTAAAGGAGCTCCTTTTCCAAACAGTGTCTTAGACAAAGAGCAAAAATACCCCACAGGAAATTATGTCTATTTAAATTCACATTAATGACTGGACTGGGAAATTTCTTAAGTCATGTGGCTGACCTTCATATAGGAATAAGCTGAAAGCAACCTTATAGAGCATTTTAAATGAGTCACCCTCAAAAAGACTCCTTTCTCCCATGTAGCCCCATTCCATTCATCTACGATTACAGTTGTCATTTTGTACAACAAGAGAATGACTTTGACAGTTGTGCTGATCTGGGGAGAGGAAAGGGGACGAGTCAAGAAGGACATATTAGTTCTGGAAAATTAGCCATTTGCAGTGTCACCCTGGAGTTTTCAGCTTTGAATATGGCCTCCTAGAGTATTAAGTAGGACTGAGATCATTCTAAAATGAGAACCATTATAATGCAGGTTACAGAGAGCAATTCTTGAGCTGACAAACAGGAACTGTGAAAGATCAAAGGACCTAATAATGCAGAAGCACAAGCCATAGCTGCATTTCGATACCTTGGCCATGAAAGGTAGAGCTTCCTCTGAGTACTTCCAGGTCCTTCCCAGGAAACACATTCGTCCATTGAAAGAGACCCACCATGAGGAGTGCAACATCAGTCAATGCTTTAAGTGAGGAAACTCCACTGGCAGTCCCTTTCCCCACTCATTTTCCTTCTCTTCTAAGCGAGCTATCTTCCCCAGCCCCAAACTACCTGGAGAAATCCAAACTTAGCATATCAAGCCTGTGATCATCACAAGCTAACCACAAAACCACCCATTGTTCTAAAAGAAAACCACACATGCTCTGACTAGAGGCTTCATGCCAGAAATTTGGGTCGATATTGGAAGAGAAGGGCGCACAGCCCTCCCACATTCTGTTCTGTGTATAGACCATAGAAGAGGGAAGAGGTGGTGCTGCCACCTTCAGGCTGGGCCCTGCTGGGAGCACTGTTGTCAGGCACAGTATCTATCTCTTACCCGTCTACTTCCAGGCTCAGGAGGGAGGGAGAGATTTAACATCCAGCACCCCATCACTTGCTGCATCCTAAGATCCTGGCTCTGGATGTTTAGTTGAAATCTCTGGCCACAGTGCTCCCAGAGTTTTGGCTTCATCTTCCCCATGGGAATAAATGCAGCTGTCCTTCTCTGTCCTTCTCCCAAGCTTTCCTCATGGTGCTGGGTGCTCAACTGTCCAAGCTACGAGAGAGACCCTCTAATTAGAAAAGGTAGCACAAGAAGCCTTTCTAGGAGGCCTGATGGGTTGGACTGCCGCATAAGTAGGAGGAAGCCAATCACCCCATGTGTCTGAGGGAACTGGCTGGGCACAAGAACACTCTCTGTCCCAAATCTCAGACCAGCTGAAAGATCTCTCTACAGAACATGACTAGAGCCTGCCTCTCCACATTCCCAGCAGCCTGGCACAACCCACCTCAGTCATTCATTCCTTGGAGCAAGCATGATCTCCCTAGTTCAGGATAAGAACAGATGGCCCTCATGGAGATGTAGGGGATCATCGCCTGGGTTCTTAGCAGGTTCATGTAGAGGAATTTTGATCAGATCATCAATTTGGAGGGTCTTGGTACCCACAGCAGTCACTGTTGGTGCCTTGTCATTCCTTTGTCCACTTTAACTCAACATTCTTATGTCAACCCTATGACTTCCAGCTGCAGGTTTCTGAGATATTCCCTTCACAGTTAGGTCTTCTCGGCCATGCACAGACCAGGTCGTGATTTCTTGGCAGTCAGAACTTCCATCACTGGGAGAAGCCCTCAACTTGTGATGACTGAGAAGTTGAGGGTTCAACACCCTAATTTCCTCTCCCTTGGTTGCAGTAACTCTGAGTACATTCTATCCTGTCTCCCAAAGTACTTAAGCTTGATGTGTCCTCAGTTGCCCACAAAGTTAGCTAATTGTTTTCTTCTCTCTTTTACTGTCTCTCTCTCTCTCAACCCCTCCTCTGTGTTCCTTGGGATTAAAAGTTAGGTCTATGCTGGGCGTGGTGGCTCATGCCTGTAATCCCAGGACTCAGGAGGCAGAGGTAGGAGGACTGCTGAGTTCAAGGCTTGCCTGGGCTACATAGTGAGCTCAGGGCCAGCCTGAACTACAAAGCGAGACCCTGTCTCAAAAAAAAAAAAAAAAGTTAGGTCTATATGGTTTTGTTATGGCTTGTGTCTGGATATCCCTCCAAAGCCTCATGTAGTCATAGGTGGGGTTTTTCAGAGGTGGCTGGATCTAGAATGTGTGACCCTGGGATCAAGGGTATGTTATTACCAAATTAGTCCACTAACTGTTTTGACATAATTCTAGTAGGATTTAGGGTGCCGTACCCTGAGTGTGAGCGCTACTTCCTAAGGACGGGTACTGTGGATAAAGTACAAGAAATAGAAAGAAGGCTAGCATCACTGCTTGTCACTGCTTTGCTGCTTTCTGCCTGCCATGAACTGTTTCTCCTCTGTGATGTTTCTCTGCCATACCACCCTGCCTTGGAGCCAGCCAATTATGAACTGAAATTTCTACAAACTGTGAGTCAATTTAACTTTTCTTCTTTTAACTCTGTTAGGCATTTTGTCTCAATAATGAGAACAGTAGCTAAGACAGACCTCAAACCCAAAATCTTCCCACTACACCTGGGTAATAATCCTCCTAGTTCTTGCAAACCCAACCAGCACCCCACAGACAGAGCCAGTATAGCAGGGCACTATGGAGTCCTGCCTTTGGGGCCCACACTGACCTCTAAGGTAACAGCTCTTCAACAGGTGCCGAATTTTTGGCATTCCATGCCTGTTTTCTTCGTTCAGATTCCAACCCAGGTGTTTGGCTGTATATCTAGGTTTTTGTTTCTTTCTTTAAGCTGGACTGCTTTCTAAAGGCAATAATGAGGGGATTCTGGCACTGGATACCCATTTAGGTCTACTGAAGCCCTGGATTTCTGTGGAAAGACCCAAACAGCCCAAACCAGAATAGAAAATATAGTGAAATCCCCCTCCCAAAAAAGTCTCAGCTTAATTTCTATCCAATTGTTGAAGACTTTATGAAAAGAGACTGTAGCTTAATTTTGGAAATTAACCTAGCACCAGCTGCAGCTTCCTGGCCCCAGTGTTGTGGACATATATCCTTGTCTTCACACATATGCTCATCTGGACATGGGGTGGCCTCAGGGGGCTGAGGCATGCAAGATGAAATCCCACAAATCTCCATTATTAAATCCATAAGATATTTCAAGTCCTGCCCTCCACCTTGGTAATGACACCTCTGACATCATTCTAAATTAGAAGAGGGGGAGGATGACTGGAACAAAAGAGGGAAAGAGATTCCCCAGGTGTTTGTCCCACACCCACCCATCTGCTTTCTGCCATATTCCTCCAACAGTGAAGTGGTCTTATTCCTGGAAGATGAATCTCCACCCTGCCCCAAGAAGGATGACCAAAGGGACTGTCCCCCATTGAGAAATGTGAGTCCGCACATCTCCACCTGACTTGGTCCCAGATCCTCTGGCTGCCTGAGCTAGCCAAGGCCACTGACATGCCCTCCCTTGGAGTCCACACCTAGTCTGAGTTATCTTCCATTCTCCTCTCTTCCATCAATTTGTCTCTGTCCTTCCCCCAAGCAGATGTAAGGAAGGCAACGTAAATTCCAAGTTGCATTCATTAGAGACAACCCAAGCCCAGAAAAAGGACTCTAAGGATATTTGGCACTTGCCTAACACTCCTTAGGGATTATCCTCAAGTTCCTAGGAGTTAAGACCTCAGAAATCATAGTATTTCCATGGAAAGGATTTTCTTAGGTACATGTCAACAACTGGGGAATTTGCAGTTAATTCTGAAGACCAGAGCCTTAAACTTCATCAATAATTTCTGAATGTCTTTCATGAATTAACACCCCTGCAGCCATCCCCCATATCCTACCCATTCTTCAAAACTCAGACAAATGGTATCTTCTCTAGAAAGCCCCCCACCCCGGTTTCCTGTGCCCAGGGAGCTTCTCATGTTCCCTGCTGCTCTGAGCTCCTTGGGTGGATCCTCAGAATCCCTGCCCCAGTGTGCATGTTCTAGCTTTCTGCAAGCACACAACAGGCAGGGTTTGTCTCCCTCATCTCAGGCCTTACTCCCCATTCCCCAAATCAGCATGGAGTCTTCATAAGAAGAAATGCTCGTGAAATATTAAAGAAGAGAAGTCAGTACAAGAATAACTTTTCAGGTCCCCTCATGACAGAGGTGACAATGGGAGAGCATTTCACGACACTCTCTTTCTGTAACATGAGCACCAAAACAATAGGGGCCTAACAGAGGTGGGTGGACCACATCCCCTGCCCATACCACAGCCAGCTCACCACTACAGATGGTGAGTCCTCAGCAAAATGGGAATGGGAAAGGAAGGGAGAATAATGAGGATGAGGAGAGAATCATCCAGGTTCCAGTATAAAATGTGAGGAATGTTAATAGAAAGGTTTAACACAAGGAATAAGTTACTGGGGTCATGAAAGACCAAACAAGGAGATGGAGCAACTGAGAGCTTTGCACTAGCAGGATTCC
Source organism: Thryonomys swinderianus (assembly GCA_004025085.1). Lineage (NCBI taxonomy): Eukaryota > Metazoa > Chordata > Mammalia > Rodentia > Thryonomyidae > Thryonomys > Thryonomys swinderianus. The sequence goes on along the minus strand of PVIC010020221.1, from coordinate 17,146 downwards.
ACTGCCAACTATAGGCTGAAGGATGAAAGGAGAGAGCTGGCCTCACCAGAGCTGAGGCACGAGAGGAGGACTCCCATGCCATCTTGCCTTCTGCAGCCCTCCAGGTTCCACAGCCAGAAGGCGAGGGAGCCTGAGAAGTGCAGGGTGAGCAGCCAGCCCTTCCATGAGGAATAGGGTGCAGAAGCGAGAGCAGCAGTCCTTGGGCAAGACTCTCCATTTCTCTCACGAAGTCTCTGCTCTTTGCTGTGTGCTGGGTTGTCCTGGGTTCCCAGGCGGTCTCCTTTCTCCTTGTGTGTCTCAGAGCACTTGCCAAGCGAGGCCATGAGTGGGGGTTGTGGGCCTATCCCAAGAACAACAAGGCAAGCCAGGCAAGGTGGTTTTTTGGACCTAGGAAGGTCAGAACCCTGGCAGGGCAGATGTGGCCAGCTGGGGTGGCCAGCTTAGGATTAAGGACAATACAGAGAAAGGCATTTGCTCAAGTTTGGCAGCTGGCCCAGGAGACCTTAGAAGGGCTCAGCTCCTTTAGCTACCCCCATCTATTTCAACAGACCATAGAGTGAACTCTCAGGGTCATATGGTTGATCTGGTCTCTCAGGGCTTGTTAGGATGCTTAGATTTAACACACAAAGCCACCATGACCCTGTTATTCATTCTGATGAAGGCAATGGAGTGGCCTGGTCCACAGAAGAGTAGAATCAGGAGGTCGCTCTGTGCACGTGCACACACACACACACACACACACACACACACGATTCATGCACAGGGTGCTTACACACATACTATAACTCTTTGGACATGTTCCCAAAGTTCTCCTTAAACGGGTCCCTTTTTTTTCCCTTGATAAGCCAAGATTTTGGATTGTGGGCTCAGTGTTCTAGCATTTAAAAAGCCACTGTTCACCAGAAACACATATTGAAACATGGAAGCCAGTGACCAGTAATGCTGGGAACAAACTACCCTGCCTTTTAAGCAGAGCTCACTTGCTGTGAATGTTTACAGGACAGTAAGGAAGAAATCCCACCCTGCAGAGAAACAGCTGAGCGATTAAAAGCTTTGTTTGTACTTGAGCATCTGCCTCAGGAACTTCACATGTTAAACTCATTGCCACCCACCTGGCCCAAACTTTCATCAAAGAAATGAGAAGGGATGGATGAGTAACTCAGATGCTGAGCTTAGAATGTTCCTCTCACTGCCCTACATCGGCCCTGGCCGCCCCTCCTCTTCACTGTTTGGAGGTTTTCTCCAACAAAGCTCAGCCTGGGTTCTATGGTCTGCCATTGGTCATGGAGAGGCAAAAGGACACCCAACTCCACAGAAAGTCAAGGCCACACCAGGCCATGACCCTGTGTGACTCAGGTCCTCCTCCTAGCAGTGGTGACAGCCAGCATTGACAGGAGAGAGAGCCTGGGGAAATTTGTCTGCCACATTCCTGGCTCCCATCAATGACTTTCTTCCCCCTGTTCTACATGGAAACACTGAAAGTCTTTTAAATACCCTGAACCACCACACCCCATAGAGCCTGTGTCAGGCATCTTGGGGTCAGATGTCATCAACCAAGCCATAGCTCTCAAGAAAACTTCCTAGTTCAGACCACAGGGCCAGAGAGACCATGGTGGAGCCCTATCACTTCATGCTCTACCCCTCAGAGGGCCTGCTGTGCTGCTTGGAAAGCCCCAAAACCCACTGAAGCCACAGAAGAGCCAGGAAGGAAGAGTGCACGGAAGGACCCTGGGCAGTCAGAGCCCTAGAAACAGGTTCATCTGTCATGAGGGAACTGTGGTCCAGTCTCCACAGCCCTGCTAGGCTTATTTCCTGCTGTCCCCAATACACACCCTTCATCTGACTTCAGGGTGCTCAGTTTTAGAACACACTTAGGCTCTCATGCTGTAAAGCTCTTCTCAACCTGGAAAACCCTTGCCTTTAAGGACCACATCAACCATCACTCTGGGAAGCCTTTGCTGGTCTCACTTATCCTGGGGGTACTCTGCCCTACCCTGCCCTGGCCCAAACTGGGGCAGTGTCTCCTCCCTCTGATTATCATGGCTGCCATAGCCCTTGCCTTGAATAAAAGACAGTAAGGGCCTTTGGGCACATGGCTCATCTTCCCCAGAGGATGGACAGCCTCAAGGGAACAGGGGTCAGGACATGTCACCGAGCCAAAGCCAAGCAATCTTACACTCTACAGCTCACTTCTCATCAAGGAAACCTCACGTCTCCACATTGTCAGATTAGTTCTGCTTCATCGCCTGATTCAGACAAGTAGTTCTGTTCCCACATCTGACCTGTTGGCCAGAGGATAAAAGTACAAAATTCCCCTCTATCGCCTGATCCAAAGAGGAGCCACACCAACCACACCAGCCACACCTTCCAAAAACACATACTGTTTTCCACGTATCTGCACACTCAAACAAGCATCAAATTGGAAAAATTTGATAAAGCCTCCTCCAGGTTTGGGTCAGTTTAAAGGATCATTTATCTTGCCACTACTCATTTAAGAAACCCCACAAAAATGGGCAAATCAGGAAGGTAATCAGGGTCACCTGACAAGAACCTAACATAGAATTTTATTTCCTCTAGGGAAGTGTTTCCAAATGGTCATTCCCACGCACTTCACAATAACAGTATCATCTACTCACCACTTGTGCTATGATTTACTTTATGTTTTTTCATATTGACCTTAGGAAAACTCTTCTATTTAAACTTAGCTTTAGTATTCAGTGCATTTTATATTTCCAGATTGCCACTAACCCAAACGCAGAACTATGAACAATTCAGAAAGTCTTTATAACCTAAACTTGTTTTGCTTCCGCCCAGGTCATGCTTATCCCACTTCGAGGTAGTCTTGGCTTGTTCTGCCAGCTTCCTGACATTGAGAAATCCAATGTCAACATTCTGCTCTCTTCAATCAGGGATCAGGCACCATGGACACAGCGCCCGGCTCCCTGGCTCTCAGGATGACTCATGGACCCAGTTGGCTCCCCCGGTCCCAGCCAAGGAAATTACTGCGAGGAAATTTGCAAATTGGGAGGCCAAGGGCAGAAAGTCAAAACCAGGCTTTGTGTTCATTTCAGGGAATAACCACACCCACTCAGGCTCCTACTCATTCACTCTTCATCCCCAGAGTGCTTCTGCAGGCGCAAGAATCAGCACAGGGAGCCTTTTCACACACACACACACATACTTCCTGGAGCTGAAGGCCCAGAGGAAGGTGGGCGAGAGAGCCCTGCCACCTCTGCACAGAGTCAGGGGCAGAAACCCTGCCAACAGCCACAGCAGCAGCCACTGTCCTAACAACCAGCATTGCTAGCAGGTTTGTCCCAAAGTCCCTCTGCTGCATGATGGCAGCAGAGGGACTTTTATAGGTCTTTTATAGAAAGAAGACCTAAGGTGAAGCTACGCATGCTGAAGGGAAGGGACACATCTAAGGTCACATTGCTCCTTCACCTAAACTGCCGGAGGAAGAGTCCACATTCAGTCTGTACAGTTTCCAATATCTTTGAGCCTTCTCTGCTCCTTTTCCAAACCTGATAGTAGCCTCCCTCAACTGAGCTGGCATCCTCAGCTAGGTATTATTTTCTTTTTAGCATGACCAAGAAGGTGCCACACCCCCAGGCTGTGAACACAGGGTCATTAGACAGGTGTCCTGGCTTCAGAGTTCCCCACCAGCTGTTCTGGACTAGCCAGCAACCATTACACTGGCACAAGGCTGAGTGCTGAGATGGGAGTGAGAGGAAAGAATGCTCAGCTAGTGCATTGTTTCAGCACTTCCCAAGAACAAGCATGACACTAAAGATCTTTTGCTTTCCAAGTAACAGAACCAGGAAGAGTTGTCCATGCACTGTATACCTTCGCTTTGGCAGCACATTGATAGATGGTATAACAGATGTCTTGTGATGCAACTCTCCTGTGTGCTGAGTCTGAGGATTCCTTGGTAAGGGGCTCAGAAAAGGTTCTGTCCTCTTTGAGAAACGCTGATACCCTGTGACACCCCGCATACACTAACCCCAACCTGCCCATCCACCCCAAAACCTCCTGCACCTCCATTCTGATTCTGGTATACCTATTTTTACTTCAATGATCTTCTTATTAAATCCAGAACTACAGTCTTGTTTGTGATCACCATTTTTTAGTGAAACATCAAAATCTCTTTCCCAATCACATTAGTTTTATTATCTTTTCACTAACATTTTTTTTACAAATATAATACCTATACATTGCACAAAATTGAAAAATCTAAAAGGTATAAAGAAAAACATGAAAACTGCTAAAATCCAACCACCCAGACATAAATTCCATTAACATGTTGGTACAGTTTCCTCCCTTCTTTCCATCTTTTTTCTATGTCTTTGATTATTTTTAATAAAAAAGTCATGCTACATATAGTTTGTATTCTGCTGTTTTCACTTAATATATGGTAAGCATTTTCTCATGTCATTTAATGACAGGATTCTTTAAAAAAAGAAAAACATGATTTCTAATGACCACAAAGTATTCATCATATGAATGGGCCAGGATTCAGTTAACTATTACCAGATTGTTAGACATCTCAGCTGTTTCCAATATTTTCTATTAAAACAGTGCTACATAAAATACCTGTAAACATAAATCTGTATGTGAATCTCTGACTCTTCCTCAAGATAAATTCATAGAATTTGATGGGTTGGCCAGCACTGAAGTAGAGCTCTCAGAATAGATATTTTTCAGGCTACTGAGAGAAAACAAAGCACCTCAGCAGCCTGATTCAGTGTCTCTACTCATCACTTGAATATCAAAGTGGCCACTTCACTGTATTCTCAGCATTACTGGATCCCATAATATTTAAAGTACTTTTCCTTAGGAAATATGAAAAATGATATATTTTCTTTAATGTGCATTTCTGAATGTTAGTGAAATTTGGCATTTTTCCATTTGTTTACTGGCCTTTAGTTTCTTCTTTTATGACTTGGTTATTGATATCCTTGGACATTTTTTATTGTACAATCATATTTTCCTTTGTGAACTATAAGAAATCTGGGAGATAATTTAAATATTCCCTTATACTGTCTTTTAGCTTGAGGTTGGTAATCTTAACATCTATTCCTTCCCGTCATCTGGAAAATATTTGGATACATGGTATAGGGCTGTAATTCCCACAGTATAATAGGAATTAGGCACACCACACCTCCACACACACATAATAGAGTTCGAGCATCCATACTTTAAGAACTCTCCACAAGTAATTCTGATGCCTGTGGACATGCTTCTAATAAACACTGATAAAAAGTGAAAATTTAATAAAAAGTGAAAACACTGGGGTAATTGATAAACTGCCCCAGTATATATGTTGAATAACTCTCAATTACTGTGAAATGTTAAATAATAGGCTATACTCTACTATCCATCTGGACCTATTCTTAAATTTTTTGTTGATTTACTTCAACTATTATGTAAGAACTATAATTTTTATTAGTGAGGCCCTGATATATAAATATATAAATTTTTATACAACAAAATTCTTCTGAAACTCATATTTTCTTGATTATTCTTGCCAATTTGTTAATGTCCAGACAACCTTTGTAAAGTATCTTCTTAGTACTCCTATAAACTGAAATCTTAATTTAGAGAAATTAGTATTAAAATGACAGTAGTATCGGGGCCAGAGGGTTAGCTCAGTGGTTCCGACGCCTGCCTCGCAAGCACAAGGTCCTGAGTTCGATCCCAGAAACCACATACAATGCTGGGTGTGGAGACTCACGCCCACCAGCCATCAGTACCACATACCACAGTGCCAGGCGTGGTGGCTCATGCCTGTAATCCCAGCACTTGGGAGGCAGAGACAGGAGGATTGCTGAGTTCGAGGCTTGCCTGGGCTACGTAGTGAGCTCAGAGCCATCCTGAACTACAAAAGTGAGACCCTGTCTCAAAAAAAAAAAAAATGACAGTAGTATCTATTTAGCCATCTCTATGGGACAGCGACTGCTCTGAGCACTTTCTACATGTTAAATAATACTAACTGTGTGATATAGGTGTTATTATTATTATCTCTACTTTGTAGATGGGAAAATTGAGGACTAAAGAAATTAAATAATTCTACCAAGATTACTGCCTTACTTTCTTGTTGCTAGGATAAAATACCCAACACACACAAGTTACAGGAGGAAAGTTTATTGTTAGCTTACAGTGTGTAAAGGTTTCAGGCCATGATCAGCTAGCTCCAAAGCAGCTGACATGGCAGTGGGGCATGGCAGAGAAGAAACACTCCATGCCAAGGAAGGCAGAAAACAGGAAGCTTTTCTGCTTTCTTTCCCCTTTTATTCCATTCATACTACAAACCTATTGGTTGGTGTTACTTACACACAAAATGAGTTTTTTTTATCTTCAGTAAATCCATTCAGTCACATCCAGAACTATGGTAAATCAATCAGTAGATGATCCAGTATCACAACCATGATCCTGTCACTCCCAAAAGCCTTGTCTATGAACACATGAGGGGACATCATACTCAGTAAGTACCAAAACTGGCACTTGGATATAATTAATCACAGTGCTCTTCCGTTAGGCCTACATGCAGTACTGTCTCACATTTTTCACAACAGTCCTCTGATTCATGAACATGGTATGCTTTTCCACTGATTCAAATCACCTTTAATGACTTTTGGAAATGTTTTGTAATTTTATGAGTATCTATTTCTTATTCAATTTACATATAGGTATTTTATATGTTAGATAATATTTGATTAATACTTGTAAGTTAGACAGTATTTGTATTAAACCCAAATGTACCTGTTTGAAGTACATAATGATTACATTCCTTGTGCAGAGTTAGTATGTGTAGATAACACATATTCGTTCATTTTTATCTCCATCTCCTCCCTTACCTTCCTCTCCCGCCATCTCTTGTTCTCCTTTCTCTTTTGAGAAAGATCTCTCTATTTCCTATCACCTATCCTTTATTTTGAGCCTTATTTATATTTTGGGTTTCTCAAAAAAGAGAAACCATGCAGTACTTAAGCTTGTGCATCTGATATGTTTCACTTAACATCATTGTTTCAAGGTGCACCCACTTTCCTACAAATGGCTCAAGTTTATCTTTCTTTATGGAAGAGCAGTACTTCATTGTCGGGAACTGTGGATGACTCACTTGGATTTACAATTTACTGGGATTTTAAGGACGTCTGCCCTGCCCTGCAGAAACAACTACTGCAATTATTGCTGACATCTGTCCTGCCCCACAGGATCCACCCCCAGCACCCCTCCCACTCCCACCCCCGCGCAGGATTTTAAACTATAAGGATTACTGCACTTGGATTATTGGTTTTAAGACTTACTGGGATTTAAGGATGTCTGTCCTTCCCCAATTGGATCTTCAACTACAGGGTTTATTGTGGATAACTGCCCTGTTTTATGCATGCTAGGATTTTGGGTGCAAGGCTTGGGACATCTGTTGTATGCATGGTAGGATTACAGGTATGAAGGCTTTGTACTAAATAAAAATGCAAGGAGCTCGGTGGCATTGGCACCCTTTCAGTTTGTGTGGTATTTTGCCTTTTGCTGCCGCTGCTCAGAGTAACAAGAGTTCAGCCCAGGTGCAGCCTTTTCTTGAAGGTTCCAATTTTGTTGTTTGTTGATTGTTAATCCCTTTGCTGTGGGATTCACAGGAAATTGGAGCTTGCCATGAGGGTTCTGGCTCCATCCTCTTACCCTGTCTCCCACACTTAATTGTGTGTAAATGCCACATTTTCTTTATCTATTAATCTGTTGATGGACACATAGGCTACTTCCAAGATTTAGCTATTATGAATTGTAGTGTAATAAATATGAGTATTTCCATTGATGCTTTTAAATTTTCTTGAACAATAATTCTACTATTTTAAAGAAGTAGTACCACTGTTTCTTCTTCTCAGTAGCAATGCTTTGGGTTTCAGGTTCCATGCAAAAAAAAGAGGTGGTATTAAGTAGTAGACATGGGGAGAGATATCCTTATAATACTGTGAGTTTTAATGAGAATGTCTCTTTTTATTCCTGTTTTCTACAATGCTGGCTATTCATTTAGAAAAATGTTTTATCATATTAAAGATATATTCAAAAGGATCAGTTAAGTTTTTAAGTATTTCTTCTTTTTAAAAATCTTTCAAAAACAGTATTTTAGCTTACATCTTCTTAAACAGGCTTGAAACATAATTTACAATGAATATGCAAAACCACTGACTGAACACCCATTACTATAATATTTGAAAGCATCCATCCTTATATTAATTCATTCTCAAATACTGTATTTTGAGTCAGCTCCTGGGCTCTCATGTCAGTGCTGGCCCAGCCCCAACCTTGGTTCCAGGCCAGGCTTATTTCCTAGCAAATGGAAGTGTACATATACTCTTCCACCTTTTGTTACAAAATGGCCTGTTCACTTTAAATAAGTATATATTTATAAATGACTTCTAAAACTGAGTTTTTCATTGTAATTTATATACATAATTTTAAAAACAGTAAAAATGGGCAGTTAAGAGTCTCACTTTTACCCTGGTTCCCCAGATAATCTTCTCTGTAAAACCATCATTGCTGGTATATCCTTCTAGAGATATTCATATATGTAAATATATACAAATCCTCCTTTTTAAAAATAGGTGATAATACACTCTTCTGCACCTTTTACCTTCCACTTAATTACCTGCCTTGGAGATAGAGGTAATCCTTAACCAAATGGACTTGTATTTTAGTCAGGCCTCTACCTTTTATACTTCTTTCCTATGTCCTTAGACTGTCATTTCTTGCTGGTATCAAAGTACCTGTTTTACTGTTCTCTCTTTGCTCTTCAATTTTTTGTAGACATGTGAATTAAAAACTCTACTTACTAAAATTATGTACAGAGTGAGAATAAGACCTCTGAATGCAATTTTATGTGAATAAAAGTGAAAGTGCTTTTACATGGTACACCTTGGACCATTCGGGCTATCCAGTAGTCATTAACTCTAATCTGGAGAGCATAGGATTCCAAGTAGCTGAAGTATTAGGTAAAAAAATAAATATAAGCATGCTTTAGGAGCTCAAACTGTAACAAAGGAGTAAACTACACATTAAAATAGAAAATTAGGGGCCAGAGATTTAGCTCAGTGGTTCCGGCACCTTCCTGCCTCACAAGCCCAAGGTCCTGAGTTCAATCCCAGTAACCACATACAATGCTGGGCGTGGTGACTCACACCCACCAGCAATCAGTACCACATACCACAGTGCCGGAGTACTCGGAGTACGAGGCTTGCCTGTGCTACATAGTGAGCTCAGGGCCAGCCTGAACTATAAAGTGAGACCCTGTCTCAAAAAAAAAAAAAAAAAAAAGATAAGAAAAGAAAATTAAACTAATTTCCATACATTCTTTAACTATTCTGTTGTCTTTAAGTTTATTGGAAGTTTTCATTCTAATATGTAAATGATGGAAGAAATTGTTATCAATGTCCTCCCTACCCTGGAAAGAGTACATAAGTGGGATGGTAAATAATCTATTAGAATAAATGAACCTGAATATATATACCCCATACTTAACAAAATATGAGCAACTTTACGGGAAAATACACATGAAAAACTATATTAAACCTCAGCACACAGATAAGGGTTGGAGCTATGATTTTTAAGAGCCAAAGCAATAGAGTAAGGTGGAAATGCCACAAAAAGGAAGTGGGCATCATGTGTGCAGTGAGAAGGCTGCAGAAAAGCTACATGGATGGTTGCCCTGGGTCACTGTACTACTCCTGGGCTCTCACATCAGTGCTGGCCCCAGCCCCAACCTTGGGTCCAGACCAGGCTTGTTTCCTAACAAATGGAAGTGTACATATACTCCTCCCTCACTTTTTGTTACAAAATGGCCTATTCCCTTTAAATAAATATATATTTATGAATGATTTCTAAAACTGAGATTTTCATAATTTATATACATAATTTTAAAAACAGTAAAAATAGGCAGTTAAGAGTCTCACTTTTATCCTGGTCCCCCAAACAATCTTCTCTGTACCATCATTTCTGGTATATCCTTTTAGAGATATTTATGTATGTAAATATATACAAATCCCCCTTTTTATGTTAGTAATAGGTGATAATACACTCTTCTGCACCTTTTACCTTCCACTTAATTACCTGCCTTGGAGACAGAGGTAACCCTTAACTAAATGGGCTCAGTCTTCTTCCCACGACCCTGATAAAAAAGATCTGTAAGTCATTGCCCAAGATGGTAACTGGATTCAGTGCATGCCTTCCACCCGAGACATGGCTCTGCAGTTCTACAGCACTGTCTTCTCTTGTTCACAACTTAACATGCAGGTTACCCTTGAAGATGAAACTGCCTTGATTACACTATTTAGGAAGTACACTCTTCTCTTACCCAGGCACCTTCTTCTCTATCTCAGAACCAACCATTTCATCTGCCCATTTATTTACTAGTTCACAGTAGTCTCTTCTCATGGAACAGTAGCTCTAAAGGGCCAAGAGATCTAGGGGGCCATCTCATTCACAGTTGTGTTCCTGGCACCCACTTGTGTTGTATGATATGTGCTCAGTGTACTCTTGGTGAGTAAATAATGTCATGGCTTTACAAAACTCCCTAACTTCCTAAATGAAGGGTAGGTAAAGTGGTTTGAGATCATTGGGGTAAGGATTCCAATTTACAGGTGAAAAAATAGGTTTGGGGCAGGAGATTTAGCTCAGTGGTTCCGGAGCCTGCCTCACAAGCACAAGGTCCTGAGTTCGATACCGGTAACCACATACAATGCTGGGCATGGTGACTCATGCCCACCAGCAATCAATACCACATACCACAGTGCCAGGCAAGGTGGCTCACTCCTGTAATCCAGCACTCAGGAGGCAGATACAGGAGGGTTACTGAGTTCGAGGCTTGCCTGGGCTACATAGTAAACTTAGGGCCAGCCTGAACTACAAAGTGAGACCCTGTCTCAAAAAAAAAAAAAAAAAAACAGGTTTGGGAGGAAGTACATCCACCCAAAGCCATATAAGGCATTGATAGCAAGGCCAAAGTTATAGCTAAGATGGTACAATTCTAAGACCCATGCCTGTTCTACCAATTTGTGTCCACTGAAATCTTAACTTCCAAAATGTCAACTCTTGTTTTTAAATAAAACCCCTAGTTGATGAAAATACCCTATTAAAGGCCCCTTCCCATTCTTTTCTCCAATTAAGGCCTGAAGATGTGTCTCAGGCCACTCCAGGAAGCAGCAAGTCTCTCAAAAGATATAAACTATCCTCTTTTTGACAGAAGTCTTAGACACTAGGGAGAATTCAGTCTTCATGCTCCAACTAAACCAGCCTGAGGAGCCTGGGTAGGGTGGAAGAAAGCACCTTCCACACCCACCAGCCCACCCACCTCCATTACAGCCAGCTGCAATGGAGCAATCTGGGCATGGAACAACATCTCCAGGCATCATCACGTAGCATGCACCGGCACGTGCCCTGGAGGTGTCCAGCTGGAAGAGGAGGAGGAGTGTGGTCCCATGTGGAATCCTGCCCCTCCTCACATACATTATACAAATACACCTATTTTCATTAGCTGGCCCACCTGGAGACACGCCAGGCCAACAGCAGAGTCCTCCCTTCTTTGAGACAGCAATTGCTCGCCTGTCCCTTAAACTATGTAGACTTGAGCACTGTTATTTATGATTGAGTCTAGTCCTGCTCTACTACCACCAGAAGACCTCAAACATCATGGCTGTGCAGGTTACCTTCCAAACCAAGAGAGATTTGACAAGAAAAAAAGGAATGATCTTAATACTTACACCAGGATTTCAGCCATGAATCAGGACTGTCTCAGGCAAACCAAAAATGTGTCACCCCCACTAAAGCAGCAAATCTGCTGGTTTCAATGGCTCTAAACATGTCCTCAAGTCTGGACTTTTTGACCAAAGATTCATTCAACTATGGACCTTCCACTGCCTTGCATGTATTTGTTTTAAAACATCACAAGATGAACCGGAGATTTAGCTCAGTGGTTCTGGTGCCTGTCTAACAAATGCAAGGTTCTGAGTTTGATTCCCCAAAGCCACATACAACAATACCACCACAGTGCTGGGCATGGTGGCTCATGCCTGTAATCCCAACACTCAGGAGGCAGAGGCAAGAGGATTGCTGAGTTCGAGGCTTGCCTGAGCTACCTAGTGAGCTCAAGGCCAGCCTGAACTACAAAGCGAGACCCTGTCTAAAAAAAAAAAAAAATCCCAAGCTCACTGACAACTACATATTATTCTTGTGAATTATGAGAACAAATAGAATCTCCATATTAAAAATGCAAACATTTAAACAAAATTTCAAGTGACTTCCACCACCTGCAAGCAGCCTGCCCACCATCAGACCCAGGCCAGCTGACCCAGGGACCTCCATCCACCACAGGTGGGGCTGGATAAACCCCTCAGAGGCTGCGCAGTGACTTCTGCCACCTGCAAGCAGCCACCTGCCTCTGAACTCTGGTTAGATGCCCCCTCCAAGCTCCACTCCCCCCGGGTGAGTCTGGGTAAGCCCAGTGGAGGCTGCACAGTGACTTCTGCCACCTGCAAGCAGCCTGTCTGCCACCGAACTCCCAGCTGCCCCATGGAACATCTACCCACCCCAAGCGATTCTAGCCTACCTGCCATTGAACTCAGAAGTCTCATGGGAGATCCATTCCTATTTGCAGGAGTCTGGGTAAGTGTCACTTCGGTTGTGCAGTGATTTACAGTATTTGCCAGCACAACAGATATGAGAAAAAACTCAAGAACCCAGGCACAAAGATCACCACCACAGGGGAACTCAGGGAAAAGGGAAATGGAGCAAAATGTAGTTCAATCTCGAGGATTCTCTGAACTGGTAACAAGAACAGATCTACTAAAATGGAAATCAGAACTGATCTCTGAGATGAAAACAGAGATGCTGTCTACAGTGAAGGACTTCATTAAAGAAGAGATCAGGAACATCGTAGAAGCTCAGATAACAAAAGCAATGGAACATTATAAAGAACTTCAAGCAGAGGTCCAGGTGATCAAAAATGAAAATGAAAGTTTGCAAAGTAGGATGAATGAAGCTGAAAACTGAATTTCAGACCTAGAAGACAGGCTCACAGCACATGAACAAGAAAGGAATACCTTATGGAAAATGGCAATGGACCATGAGAAATCAATCCAACAGCTCCTAGATGACTCAAAGAATAACATAAGGCTTATCGGAGTCAGTGAAGAAGCAGAAGACAGTGCAAAAGACATAACAATAAAACATTTACAGATATAATGGCAGAAAACATCACAGGAAAAGGAAAAGAATTGGACATAGAGATAAACAAGGCATATAGGACTCCAAAAACCTGTGATATTAAAAAATCTACACCCAGGCATATAATTATCAAGGTTACAGATATCCAACAAAAGAATGAAATACTGAAAGCAGCTAGGGAAAAGAAAAAAAAACACATACAAAGGGAAGTCCATCAGGATCATAGCAGACTTTTCAATGCAAACGCTCAGTGCAAGGAAAGCCTGGAGGCAAGTGTTTCAAGCATTGCAGGAAAAGAACTTCCAACCTAGACTGATGTATCCTGCAAAAACTATCTTTCAAAATCAATGCAGAAATAACATACTTTCATGACAAAGAACATCTGAAGAACTTCTCAATGACAAAATCTGCACTCCAAACTTCTAAAGAGTATCTTGGAGAAATACAATGAAGGTCACAAACTCATGAGACCTAGCAGGGTGAATTTAGTGAGCAAGACATGAAACTGAGTGTAAAGGGGAAAAGCAAAGAAAAATAGATAAATAGAATAGGATAACACCATGACAGATATAAATCAGGACATATCAGTCATAACCATTAATGTTAATGGCTTCAATGGGCCAATTAAAAGACACAGACTGGCAGAATATATTCAGAAACAAGATCCTACAATATGCTACATACAAGAAACGCACCTAATTCAAAAAGAAAGCCACAGACTGAAAGTACAAGGATGGAATACAATTCTCCACGCAACAGGAAACTGCAAAAAAAGCAGGAGTGGCTATCCTATTTGCAGACAAAATAGATTTCCAGCCAAAATTGATTCAGAGAGACAAAGAAGGATACTATATTCTTGTACAGGGAACCATCCAAGAAAGAGAGCAGACATTCATAAATATTTATGCACCAAATTCCAATGTACCCAACTATATAAAACAAGTATTAACATAGATGAAAACTCTGACAAGTACTAATACAATAGTAGTTGGCGACTGCAATACCCCACTGTCACAACTAGACAGATCAACTGGACAAAAAATCAATAATGAAATACTTGAACTGATCCAAACCTTTGAACAAAAGGACTTAATAGATGACTACAGAGTATTTCATCTGACAAAATCAGAATACACATTCTTCTCAGCTGCCCATAGCTCATTCTCAAAAACAGACCACATACTAGTTCATAGAACACGTTTAAGTAAGTGCAAAGGAATTGAAGTTATCCCTGGTATACTGTCAGACCATAATGCCTTGAAATTGAAGCTGAATAGCAAAAGAAATCCCAAGACAGTCACAAATACATGGAAATTGAATAATACTCTGCTGACCAACCAATGGATCACAGAAGAAATCAGGAGAGAAAATAAACAGTTTTTACAATGAAATGACAATCCCAGTACAACTTACAGGAATATATGGAATACAATGAAAGCAGCTCTACAAGGGAAATTCATAGCAGTAAATGCCTACACCAGGAAAATAGAGAAAGCTCAAATAAACCACCTAATGCTATACCTCAAGCTACTAGAAAAAGAGGAGCAAAACAAACCCAAAGCTTCTATTAGGGAGGAAATTATAAGGATCATGGCAGAAATTAATTCAGTGGAGACTAAGAGAACCATACAAAAAAATCAACAAATCCAAGAGTTGGTTCTTCAAAAAGATTAACAAAATTGACAGACCCCTAGCCAACCTTATCAAACAAAGGAAGGAAAAAGGCTCAAATCCATGCTATTAGGAATGAAAAAGGGGAGATCGCCACCGATCCAATGGAAGTTCAGAGGATAATAAACACGTAGTTTGAAAATTTGTATTCCAGTAAGATGGAAAATATAGAAGAAATGCAAAGATTCCTAGACACATATGAACTTCCAAAGTTGAATGAAGAGGATATAAAAAATGTTAAATACTCCAATATCAATTTGTGAAATTGAACATGTAATTAAAAAAAAATCTACCAACAATGCAAAGTCCTGGTCCTGATGGCTCTACCCCCTGAATTCTACAAAACTTTCAAAGAGAGTTAATGCCACTACTTCTCAAACTCTTCGATAAAATTGAAAGGGAAGCAGTACTCCAAAATTCATTCCTTGAAGCAACCATTTCCTTGATTCCAAAAGAAGAAAAAGACCTAACCCAAAAAGAGAACTACAGGCCAATCTCCCTAATGAACATTGATGCAAAAATCCTCAACAAGATACTACAAACAGAATACAGAGAATTATCAAGAAGATCATACACCCTGACCAAGATGGATTCCTCCCAGGGATGCAAGGATGGTTCAACATACATAAATAAATAAATATTATTCACTATATCAACAAACTCAAAGACAAAAACCATATGGTCATCTCAACAGATGCAGAGAAAGCATTTGACAAATTCCAACACCCATTCATGATCAACATACTACAGAAACTTGGAATAGATGGATGGTATCTCAACCTAATAAAAGCTATTTATGAAAAACCAACAGCCAGCATCATCCTTAAATGGTCAAAACTGAAATCTTTCACACTAAGATCAGGAACAAGACAAGGATGTCCACTATCACCACTCCTGTTCAATATAGTGCTAGAAACATTCGTCATCGCAATTAGACAATCAAAAGAAATAAAAGGAATAAAGATAAGAAAAGAAGTTAAATGTTATTATTTGCTGATGACATGATATTCTATCTAGAAGACCATAAAAACTCCACCAAAAAACTGCTAGACTTAATCACCAAATTTAGTAGTGTAGCTGGATACAAGGTCAATGCTCAAAAATCAATCGTATTTTTATACACAAATAATAGATTGATAGAGAAAGAAATTGTGGACTCAGTCCCTTTCACAATAGCATCCAGAAAAATGAAATGTCTAGGAGTCAATCTAACAAAGGAGGTAAAGGACTTCTACTCCAAAAACTACAACACTCTGAAAAAGGAGATTGAAGAGGATATCAGAAAAAAGGAAAGACATCCCTTGTTCCTAGGGAGGAAAAACCAACATCATCAAAATGGCTTTACTCCCACAACTACTATATAGATTCAGTGCAATCCCAATTGAAATCCCAAGAGCATATTACACAGATCTAGAGAAAAGCATCCAAAAATTCACCTGGAGGACTGGACCCAGCAGCTCCAGGCCCGCCGAGCCGTGATTCCAGCGGACTGGGGAACTTGCGGCGGACGGACCGGACCCAGCAGCTCCGGGCCCGCTGTGCCGTGAGTCCAGCGGACTGGGGAACTTGCGGCGGACGGACCGGACCCACCAGCTCCAAGCCCACCGTGCCGTGTTTCCAGCGGACTGAGGAACGAGCAGCGGGCGGACCGGACCGAGCAACTCCGAGCCCACCGTGCCATGCTTCCGGCGAACTGAGTGAGCAGCACGCGGACCCAGCTGCAGGGTGCAGTCCATTTCCAGTGGACTGAAGGCCGCCCAGCAGCATACTGTATCCCGGAGCTGTGCAGTGAGGAGTCAGACATAGAGGTAACTCATAAGCTCAAAGTATCCAGTATAGAATCTAACAAACCTTTTTTGTCTTATTTACTGTGTTTAATACTGATCTTGGCATTTATTGTATTATGGTAACAAACATGATGTGATTGTTCTGCTCAAATACCTACCATGATGTGTCAGGACTGAGAACTCTCAAGGGTTATTACAGATTCAAGGAGGACCCCCCAGGAAAGTGCTGCTTCCAAGGGGCCCCAGATAATAGAAAGAGACCTGCAACAAACACTGTCCTGTCATCAGTCAAAGAAGAGCATTAAAAACAAAGAAAAGGTAGAAATGGGAAAATACACAAAAAACCAGACACAAAGATCACCACCACAGGGAAATTCAGAGAAAAGGGAAATAGGGCAAACTGAAACTCAAACACCAGGACTCTTGGAGATGGTAACTAAAGCAGATCTAGTAAAATGGAAAACAGAACTCAT
>PVIC010020220.1:14929-29821 GCA_004025085.1 Thryonomys swinderianus | reverse complement strand
TTTTTTTTTTTTTTTTTTTTTTTTTTTTTTTTTTTTTTTTTTTTTTTTTGCTTTTTGGAGACAGGGTCTCGCTTTGTAGTTCAGGCTGGCCCTGAGCTCACTATGGTGCCCAGGCAAGCCGCCGCGAACTCAGCAATCCTCCTGTCTCTGCCTCCCGAGTGCTGGGATTACAGGCGTGAGCCACCACGTCTGGCATTGTGGTATGTGGTGTTGATTGTTGGTGGGCGTGTCTCCACGCCCAGCATTATATGTGGTAACCGGGGATCGAACTCAGGACCTTGCGCTTGCGAGGCAGGCACCGGAACCACTGAGCTAACCCTCCAGCCCTGTCTTCTCTTTTTCTTAATCCGCACCCCTCAACTTCGTTACACCGCTGATCTGCCCAGCAAGCCTGGACAACAAATTCACTCAGCTAGTAAACGCCAGTCAGAACCACTCATTCACACAAAACTTGGGAAAGAAGCACCTTCTTTATCCTCACAACAACACTGTGAGTTAGAGACCATAAGTTATACCCATAATTTATAATTATAAACTAAAACCCTCTTTGTACCTATAAATTATACCCATGTTTATAATTTAATTTATGATTTAATAATTTTTATCCATAAAGAAAAGAGGTTAGAAATAAAAAACGATAAGGATGGTTTTGTGGCACCTACTAGCCCTCTTTCTAGTGACTCACAAACATCCCCAAATTTCTGCTCCCAGCATTCTGTTCTGCTTGGATCACCCACCATATGCAGCTGTCTGAAATATAACCAGTATCATAAAATAATCCAATGCCGCTGGAGGGCCATTTTCTTTAGCATCTTTTTTGGTCTAGAAGCATGTTATGGTTTATACCTAGATATACCCTAAAGCCTCACGTTTATAGATGGGGCTTTAGAAGATGGCTGAATCACAGGGATGCTAAAGAGGTCTTGCTACAAGGAGGCGGGGTCTGGCCCAAAGGAGTGGGTCACTGGGGGCACCCAAAGCTCTACCGTGCCTGCTGCCAGATCTTTCTTCTTGGAAACAAATTGAAACTTGAACCAAAATAAACTCTTGTGGGGTCGATTGGATACTATGTCTCGGTGCTGAGAAAGTGATTAAAATGGGCATATCTCCCTAGGTCTGTTTTCCTACACATCAAGATTTATGCCAGGCAAGGTGATGTATGCCTCTAACTCCAGCACTCTGGGGCTGGGAAGCAGGAGGACTGCAAGTTCAAGCCCAGCCTGGGCAATTTAGCAAGACCCTGTCACAAATTTTTTTAAAAAATTTTTAAAGGGGGCCAGAGGGTTAGCTCAGTGGTTCCGGCGCCTGCCTCGCAAGCGCAAGGTCCTGAGTTCGATCCCTGGTAACCACATATAATGCTGGGCGTGGAGACACGCCCACCAACAATCAATACCACATACCACAATGCTGGACGTGGTGGCTCACGCCTGTCATCCCAGCACTCGGGAGGCAGAGACAGGAGGATTGCTGAGTTCGCGGCGGCTTGCCTGGGCACCATAGTGAGCTCAGGACCAGCCTGAACTACAATGTGAAACCCTGTCTCAAAAAGCAAAAAAAAAATTTTTTAAAGGCTGGGAATGTAGTTCAGTGTGAAGGTCCTGGATTTTACCTGGGGGGTTGGGGGGAGGCAGACAGAGAGGCACAGACATGATGATTCCAAGTTCAAGGATAGCTTGGTCTACATAATTAGATACTATCTCAAAAAAAAAAGGAAAGGAAGAAAGTTTTTAAGACATTAGTCTTGTGGGGAATCTGACACCAGGTTAAATGGATTACTTGGAAAAAATAGTATCAGATAAGCATTTTTCTTTCATCTCATCTGAAGTGCACCAGGAGCCAGCTTTTCTAGTCATCTGCCTCTAGTGCTGAACCATCCCATGACATATTCGAATGACATGTCCATTGCTGCCAAGAGTTGGACAGTAAACCTCAGGAAGAAAGAACACTGAACCAAGCATCAAGAGAAATCACTGTGCCTTTGAACTCATCAGTTACCCTCTTTAGCCCTCAGTTTCTACATCTGTAAAATGGGACCAGTGTTGATCTACTATTTGGTTTCCAATAGTTCTTATAGCTCTGAGATCTGATGACTTTAAGTTACCAAATGTGTCTTAGCTACAAAGCAGGTGATGCAAATACCCCCCCCCCATTTTAAGAGCCTTAAAACTAATGAAATTTAAAATTCAGAGGACCGAAGATTTAGCTCAGTGGTACTACGCATAACTCACTAACTGCAAGGTCCTGAGTTCAATCGTCAGTACTGAAAAAAATTGAAATTGAATCCAGAGACAGAACTAGTCATAGTGACAAATACAATCCCATCATTAGGTCACTGAGACAGGAGGATCAATGTAAATGCAAGGCCAACCTGAACTACAGAACAAGGACCTGTCTCAAAATCAAACCAAAATAAAGTCAAATCTAGACAATCAGCTCTCTGATGACTATTCGAATGATATTTTGACACCTGTGTGTGTGTCACATAAGGTTATTTTTTTGCGTGGTGTGAGGGTGCATGCCTATAATCTCAGCACTTGGGAGGCTGAAGCAGGAGGATCACCAGGAGTTTGAGGCCTACCTAAACTGCATAGAGTTCAAGGACAGCCTGAACCCACAGCAAGAGCCTGTCTCAAAAAACAAAAAACAAAGGCCAGGGATTTAGCTCCCTAGTTCAGGCATCTGCCTAACAAACAGAAGATCCTGAGTTCGATCCCCAGTAACCACATATAACACTGGGCGTGGTGACTCACACCCACCAGCAATTGGTACCACACACCACAGTGCCAAGCCTGTCATCCCAGCACTCAGGAAGCAGAGATAGGAGGACTGCTGAGCTTTAGGCTTGCCTGGGATACACAGTAAGCTCAGGGCCAGCCTGAGTTACAAAGCAAGATCCTTTCTCAAAAAAAAAAAAAACCCTGAAACTCTATATATTGGAAATAACTCTCTCTTCCTCATTCCTCCTGCCTGTGGCAATTTGCCACCTGCTTTCTGTTTGCCAGAGTTTCACTATGCCAGCTAGACACTACTCTATGGACCCATACAGTTTGTCCTTTGTGACCTGGAGCACCAGAAAATAGGTGCTTTCTAAAATCAGTGTCAGACTGGATGTGGTGGTACAAGCCTTAAATCCCAGCACTCAGGTTGAGGCAGGGGAATCATTGTGAGTTTGAGGCCAGCCTGGGCTACAAAATGAGTTCAAGGCCAGCTTAAATGGCACAGTGAAACCCTGGGTCAAAAAAAACCAAAAAAAAAAAAAAATTAATGCCATCACAAGGAAAGAGGAGCCAATTTGAAAGGGTCTCCACTGACCAAAACTGTGGCAATTTAAGCACCAAAAAAAGGGTAATTATATTCTTTAATAACTCTACCAGCTGTTATCAAAGGAAGCAAAAAGAAAAGAAAATCATAAAATGGTGTTAGAAGTCAAGCTCACGGTTACCTTGAGGAGAAGGATTGGGCTGAGCCCTGCGGGGCCCCAGGGCCCAGGTTCTGGGGCTCTGGCCCTGTTTGGAATCACTATATACTAAGTTGCCAGGAAGATGGTTCACCTTGGGAACTCACTGAGCTGAATGAGCTGTGACTATTTCTATACGCTGTGCCTCAACATAAAGATGAATTCAGGGGCTGGGGATATGTAGCTCAGTGGTAGCATGTGTGCTTACAGTGCTCAAGACTCTGCCTTCAATCTCCTAAACAGAACCAACCAAACAACACCCATGGGTTTAGGAGCCACAGGTAGATAATGTTGGTCTCTTCTTGCATGAAATTCCAATCTGAAAAATTAATGAGGGAGTTGGTGACATGGCTGTGAACTACTTCAGAGCACAGCCAGGGGAGTAATTATCCATCATGTCACTTCTTTGCTTTGCTCAATGCTTCGGCCCACATGGGGTGTTCAGGAAAGTCTTCTTAAAATCGTTCTAATTAAGCGCTTTGGGGCAGGTGGGATGCCAGTGTTACCTAGGAGCTCATTTCCAAGACCAAGTCTTGTCCTACTCAACACCATTTTTCTTGTAATGGGGTCAGGGGCCTGGCAGGCACGGAGAATTTCCTACAATTATGGTGGGAAAGTGGCCGAACTGGAAGCAGATCGTGGTCCAAGCCAGAACAGAGATGTCGGGCCTGGCAGGAGCCACCAGCAGAGGCTCTGGGAGGCCACACGCGGAGGTTACTTTGGAGGGCTGGGGTTCGAGTACCAGCTGTGCCTTGGTACCAGTCAGGGCGCACTGGGCACAGAAGAGGTCTAACAGTCTAGCTGGGGAATGTGACACAGAGTGGGTGTGGACCTCAGAGGCCTCAGAGAGGTCAGGGAAGGAGCAGCGACCACGGCTCTCAAGGAGAGTCAGGTGAAGGAGGCCTGGAGGGGACTGTGGCCTTCAGTGCAGACACGCAGCCCGACAGGGCGAGGAGCCCCGCAGTGTGCAACCAGGGTACTGTATCTCTCAGCCTCATCCTCCGCCCCTGCCAGCTCCATGCAGAGCGAACAAGGGAAGGGGCTCAAGGCGCAAGACATCAGCAGAGCCCTTTCTTATGTGGTTGACCAAATCACTTTTCTTTCCCAACCTGTTTCCATATATATAACATTGACCCGTAATCCCAGCACGTGGGTGGCTGAGGCAGGAGGATTCCCAGAAGTTTGAGGCCAACCTGGGCTACCAAGTGAGTTCAAGTTCAGCCTGAACTACAAAGCGAGACCCTGTCTCAAAAAGGTAAATAAATAACAAACTAAACTAAAATTGAAGTAGTTAATAGGATCTTCCCTTGAGAGTCAAGGTGAGGAATAAACTACTATAAAATATGTAAAGTACCTTGCAGGGAGCCATGTAGTAGAAAACGCTTTCAAAGGCAGTGTAGTAGTGGCTATTGTTAGTGCTGTAGCTCAGAGAAGAGAGACTGGGCCTAGGAGAGTACAGTTAATTGAACCAAGGACCATGACATATGTTAGACGCAGCCTGTCATGCTCCGTGACAAAGGCCACCCCTGACAGGTATTGCCTCTACCTGTCAGAGAATCCGCTCAGAGCTGGTGGTACAGCGCAGTGACAGAGCAGTTGCCTTGACTATGCAAGGCCTTGGGTTCAATTCCCAGCACCATAAAAAGAGAAAAGAAAATCAGGTCTATCCAAGCAGAGCCAAAGTGATGCCAAAGTCCCACACTATACACGTAGTCATTTTAACATCTACGCCAAAAAAAAAATTTTATATATCTTGCCCACTTGGCCTACCCTTATTCCAACCCTTCCCACAAACAAACCCTGGTGCTGGTTTATTTTAGCAAAAGACCATTTGTTTAAAAGAGCCTGCCAAGTGAGAGGATCCAGATTTCTCCTTTTCTCTCTTTTTAAAAAAGCCACAGATAAAAATAAGCCCAAGATGGTCTGTTTCTGCCATGGCTGGTAAAAAAACAGTAGCCTTCTGCCGTGGTTTGAAAACGGTTTGTCCCTTTCAAAATTCAAGTTGAAATCTGACTGCCATTATAGGGATGTGGAGAGGTGGGGCTCATAGGAAATTAAGGATTAATTCTCAAATAATTTTTTTTACCATGTCCTTAATATCGAATGGGACATACACTAAGAAATTATTCATGGTTTATCTGACATTCATATTTCATTATGCATCCAGTTTTATCTGGCATCTCAGTCCAAGAACAACAAGGGTGGGCCGGGGATTTAGCTCTGTAGTGTCACACCTGCCTCACAAGTGCAAGGTCCCGAGTTCGATCCCCAGTACAAAAAATTAAAAAATTTTAAAAAATAAGGACAGAGGTGAAAGAGACACAGTTCAAGCTAGCAGCCTCCAACTGGTGGTTTTCCAGCCCTGAGATTTCATTCTTTATAAAGTTGAGTTAACTGGCAACATTTTGAGGATTTCTGGCTTCCTTTAAACATAAGCTCCACCCATGCTGGTAATAGCTGTCCCGGAAAAAGAGCATAATAGGATGGAGGAGAACTTGGCAACACTGATTGCTGATTTGTTAGGACAGGGGTATTGTGGGTAAATTCGAGAGCTGGTTGCAGGGAGACTCTGGAGTTTACAAAGTCAGCGTCCCATGTCTCAGCGCTTGGGGCACCCACCACCACTCTACCACCTGTCCCAAGGCTTCACTGCTGCAGTCCATCCTAGCAATGCAGGCTGCAGGGCCTGAAAATTCACCCATCTGCCGGGCTCTGGTCAGAAGGGCTTCCCTCCTTCCAGGGCTAGGATGGAAGCTTCTAGTCATATACTGGAGAAATGTGTCCACAGTGCCCCCTGCAGACAGAGGCTGGAACTACAGGTTCCGGGAGAGACCCTGCTCCATCTTCCCTGGCCACAATTACCGGAAACACAGGCAAAAGCGTAGGGGAAAAAAAGTTTGAAAGAAACTGAAAATAGTAAACATTTGATGTGGGAGACCAGATTAAAGCCTAATTGCTCTCCTTAGTGAGTATTAAGAAAAAAGAGGGCAGGGCCAGAGGTTTAGGTTCTGCCCTAAATGGTTCTGCCGCCTGCCCAGCAAGGGCAAGGTCCCTGTTAGATCCCGTAACCACATACGAAGATACGATATTGGGCGTGGTGACTCACGCCCACCAGCAATCAAACCATACCCCACAGTGCCGGGTGTGGTGGCTCATGCCTGTAATCCCAGCACTAGGGAGGCAGAGGCAGGAGGATTGCTGAGTTCGAGGCTTGCCTGGGCTACATAGTGAGCTCAGAGCCAGCCTGAACTACAAAACGAGACCCTGTCTCAAAAAAAAAAAAAAAAAGAAACGAAAAAGAAGAAAAAAAAAGAAATGCGACCCAGAGAGCTACGACCCAAAATCGTCTCACCCAAAATCAAATGGTTGACCCAGGATTCAAACTCATTGTTTATTATTTCCCAGGTGGGTGACCTCAAGTAATTCACAGACTTCCCTGAGCAGCCGTGTTCCGTTGTATAAACCTTAATAATGAACAGAGTTGTGGTTTGGATCTAAAATGCCCCCATAAGGCTCATGTACAGTGTTAGAGGCTTGGTCTCCAACGCAACTGTTAAGAGGTGGAGCTTTGGAAGGGTGGTGGGTCATGATGGCTCTAACATCCTCAGTGGGTTACTCCGTGGATGGGTTCATAGCTGGATGGCATTATTGGAAGGCGCTAGAAACTTGGGCGGTGGAGCCCAGCTGGAGGAAGTGGGTCACTGGCACATAGTTTAGCCTAGCACGGTGGTTACACACACTTGTAATCCCAGCACTCTGGGGGGCTGATGAAGGAAAATTCCAAGTTCAAGTCCAGCTTAGGCAGAATTTAAAACTTTTAAAGGGTGAGGATATCAGGCATATGAAGGCCACAGTTCAATCCCCAGAACAACAAAATATGAATAAATAAAGTGTATCTTGTTCCTGGCCTCTTCCTATCTGGCTTGGGTTCCTCTTTCTCTCTCTCTCCCTGAAATTATGAGCCAAGGTAAATCTTTTCCCCCTTGTCTTTCTTGGGTATTTTGCCACAGCATCAGAAAACTAATAAAACAGTTGGGTGGACATGCATTATCTCAGTGCAAAATACCCAACTGAGATAATTAACAGTTAAATAATATTTGCACATGGCAAGTATTCAAACACATTCATCCTTCCATTTCTCTAACACAGACCTTCTTTTTTTGTGTGTGGCACCAGGGATTGAACTCGAGCCCTTGTGCTTGCAAAGTAGGCTTGGTACCACTTGAGCTAAATCCCTGGCAACCTTCTGACTGACAAGATGTGGTTAATTGTGTCCCCATTACACGTCAGGCCCAGGCTAAGCCATGCTTCTATCAGACAGAACTTTACTGAATCTCATACCTGTAGTAGGCATTATGAACTCCATTTGACAGACAGGGAAACCCAGGCTTGTAGAGGTACAGGAATTTGCCAAGATCCCTCAGCTAAGAGGACAATGGTGATACTAAAGCTTATGCCTGGTGGAGCTGTGATGTACCAAAGTTGGGGAGTCAGGCTGCAAAGGGTGTGAAATCTAGGGCCTTGCCCCACCCTGGAGCTCAAGGAAGCCATCTTAGCAAAGCAAAGAGACTGGAGGCTGGAGCTCTGCAGGCAGCTTCTGTGCTTCTGGCTGGCAAACAGTCCACTTCTGCTGCCCACGATCTCCCAACAGTGAAGTTTGAAGGTAAGTCCATCAGCCAATTATGCTACTCACCTGTAACCCCAGCAATCTGGGAAGCTGTTTCCAAGGGGGTTCCCAAGTTTGAGCCCAGCATGGGCAGCTGAACAACTTATCAAAGCCATGGCTCCTTCCTATACCTATTAGACTTCATTTAAGCTGTGTATTACAATTTTGGTAAGGGTCAAGACTGCCGGCTCTGCCCTATCCTGACTGCATAACCTCAGACAAATCATTTTATTTACTAAGCATCTGTCCTCTCAATTCAAATGTGAACCTAATACAGTCTGATTCAGAGCTGTTGGAAAATAAAAAAAAAAAAAACTTACACACACAAAAAAAATGTACCATGGGTCCAATACTGTTAGCATTACTATTAGAGGCAGCTACATTAAAGTAGAGCAGTGGCACCGAGACTACCTAGAGTTCGATTTCCTATACTGGTGGGGATGTAGTGGTCTTGGGCGTTTGCCTAGCAGACTTCAGGTCCTGGCTTTAATCCCCAGCTCTACAAAAAATCAAGGGAAAAGGGCCTGGCATTTGACTCAACTGCACAGCTTTTGCTTGGCAAATGCAAGGTCCCCAGTTCCCCCAACCTCCCAAGGAAAAGGTAAAAGGGCTCTGGGATGGCAGATACTGCAACAACCCATTAACTCATCAGAAAAAAACAGGCCCACTGAAACCAGCCCTTTTGCTCACTTGAGCTTATTTGAGAAAGTTCGGCTGTGCAGCCCAGCCTGGCCTCTTAACTGATCCCATGCCCTACCTTGTATCTGAACCTGTGAAGAGCTTCGTTTTTGGGTTTTGTTTTTTTTTTTTTCTTTTTGAGACAGGGTCTCACTTTGTAGTTCAGGCTGGCCCTGAGCTCACTATGTTGCCCAGGCAAACCGCCACGAACTCAGCAATCCTCCTGTCTCTGCCTCCCGAGTGCTGGGATTACAGGTGTGAGCCACCATGTCCGGCATTGTGGTATGCGATGTTGATTGCTGGTGGGCATGTCTCCACGCCCAGCATTATATTTGTTTACCAGGGATCGAACTTAGGACCTTGCACTTGCGAGGCAGGTGCTGGAACCACTGAGCTAACACTCCAGCCCTTTTGGGTATTTTTTTGAGACAGGGTCTCATCACATAGCTCAGGGTGGCCTTGAATTCATCACCCTACCTCTGGCATACTGGGATTACAGGCATGAACCACCACACCCAGGTGTTTGTATCCACAGGGACTAGAAAAGTATCAACAGGATACCCACAAACTTCTCACTGTGGTCTCAGAAAGGTAGCTTATTTTGCCTCTTCAGTGAGGCTAAAGTACAAGAGCAAATGAGAACCTTATTGCTTCCAACTGCCAACACTCAAGGGCTGAAGGAATAAATACAAAGCCACTTTACATATCAAAGGAATCCTTTTCTCAAAAGGGAAATTCTAAATTGCCCTTCACCCCAGATTGATTCTTGGCCCTCACACAAATCTGGGACAAGCCAATGATGAACTTACTGACAGTTACTACTTGTTATCCCTGTTCAATGCTTATTCCCAATGGCCACGTATAAATACAAGAATGCTTTGATCCCAAGAACTTTATTCTTTTCACAGACAGGAAGGATGTCACAAAATTAGAAATTAAATTCTTCAATCTTCAAAGAAACAGACAGCACTCTGGACAGCCAGGTCAAGTACACTCAGAAGCCTTGTGGGACTGATTCAATCAACATCCGATTTTTCAAGAGACCTTTTACTCCCATTCCACCGGACAAATGTCTAAACAGAAAACAAAAAGCCGATGAATTTTATCAGTCGTCTTAATAAGGTGCTACCTGTTGAGGGCACCACCCCAATATTAATTCTGTTCTGTTTTAGACCCAAACTTGGCTTTATAAACAAATCACTTCTCTGGGTTTGAGAACGTAAATCTTACCTGTTGCTGGACAAGCTGTCATCTGTGATGATCAACTGCAGCCCCAAGGGTCCTGACTTGACCTGAAGTTAACAAAATCAACAATCTGATTGCTGGATAAAACCAACAGAGCAAGCATGAGCCCTACTAAAAGCACATGGGAGACTTGTTAACAGTAAAGAGAAGAAAAACTATCTCCGGGCCGATGCATCAGACCAAACTGGCTAAAGGTTTATTTAGATCAACAGGGTCGATCTGATGGGGAAAAAAATTTGTCATCAGCTGCACCGGTTGAATTTGCATCTGACTAGGGATCAAAAAAAGAGCAGCTACCACCTCTCTCTACACAGGTCATATGTCTGAGACTTGTGGGAATGACTTACCAATCCTTTCCCATACTTAGCATCCAACCCAGTCCATCCCAAGTCTGGTTTATGCCATGAGCAAACCTGTAGTGAGAAGACAGGACAATGAGCCCTGGCCAGCTACATAGCCACAGAAACGGGGACAGGTGCTCAAGCTGGCATTTCAGACAGAAACTGGCTTAAACAGATTAAATCAACATGGTCGATCTGTTGGGGAAAAAAGTTCAAGTCATCATACATGCCAGCAGGAAACTCTAGGGAGCCCCATCCAAATGGCAAGATTCACCTCATATGCTGCCACTTCTGTAACCACAATCAGCACATGTCTGGTGCCCCACTGATGGCAATGACAATATCAATGCCCTCGCCTTTCAATGTCTACATCTTATCCTTGTAGTGATGAGCGGGTAAAGTTGTCAGAAAATAGCATTTACTGAGTTGATTTCTGGGCAGTTTCAGCAGTTCATTTTAGATAAAACATCCCATCAAATAATCTGGAGCCAGGCATGACAACACACACCTGCCAATTTAGCATTCTGGGAGATTAAAGGACGTTAGTTCAAGCCAGAGTAGACAACCTAAAGTCTTAACCAAGACTTTAGAAGGTGACTCATTTAAGGCTACAGGTATCTGATGGGTGACAGACGACTCAAAAGTCACAGCTCAGTACTTTTCTCAGCTAATGTTGATTTTTCTCAGCTGAAGCTCTCACCAAATTTTTGTTTGTCCAAGCTTCCAGTGTTTGACTCAAATCTTGGTTTGTTTTTTTTGAGACAGTGTCTTGCTTTGTAGTTCAGGCTGGCCCTGAGCTCATTATGCAGCCCAGGCAAGCCTCAAACTCACAGCAATGCCTTCTCAGTGCTGAGATTACAGGCACGTGGTACTGACTGCTGGGATTACAGGTGAGGCACCACGCTAGACACTGTGGTATGTGGTACCGGGGATTTAACTCTGGACCTTGCCACTTGCAAAGCAGATGCTGGAACCACCGAGGTAAATTCCCGGCACGCACATCTTGTTTCTATGTCCAAGTCAAAGACCACACTGGCTGGGTCATTTGGGTAAGTCAACTGAAAACACTTGACCTGAGAAAAATGCTAACCCGCTGTTCATTCACTCTGAAAACTCAGCCCCAGATAACAAATGAAATAGGCTAAAAAGTATGTTCTTACAAAATGCCATTAAAATAACAAGCACCATTGTTTTATTCACTTTGGGTCACTTCTCCTAAACTTGTTTCTTCACTAGGAACCCAAGTCTAATAGGTCAGTTTTGTTTTTTGAGACAGGGTCTCACTTTGTAGTTCAGGCTGGCCCTGAGCTCACTATGTAGAGCCCAGGCAAGGCTCGAACTCAGCAATCCTCCTGCCTCTGCCTCCCGAGATTATGGGATTACAGGCGTGAGCCACCATGCCCCACACTGGGTTATGTGGTACTGATTATGATGGCCGTGAGTCACCACACCCGGTACTGTTGTATGTGGTTGCCGGGAATTGAACCAGGGACCTTGCACATGGTAGGCAGGCGCTGGAACCGCTGAGCTAAATATCTGGCCCTAATAGGTCAATTTTGATGAAATAAAGTACAATAAAAACTTAAGCGGTGCTGAATAGAATTCCTTTGCCATGGTCTGGGGGAGTCTAACCTATGAGTATAGCACATACTTAACATATAGGAGGCTGAGTTCCACCCTTCCTCGAAAAACATTCGCTGACATTACATCTTAACTTTCCAAATTTATACAACCAAGTAAGAGGCTTTCTTCAAGGCACATTTTCTAAAATAGCCCATAAGACAAATGCTTACCGTGTAGATTAGGAGATCCAAGGTTGGAGATGTCTACTTAGGGCTCTTAGGCAGGCCCAGAGGCGACTCGGTTCTCCCACATCCATTCCGTACTTCCTGTGATAACCTACGAACAAGAAAGGTCGTCAACTGCCATCTTTCCATAGCCAAAAGAACTTAACTAGGGTTCCTGAAGCTGGTGTATCAGGAGTAACTGGCAAGTACTGTGAAAGATCACCATTGTCGATCTGATGGGGAAAAAAGTGGAGTCATCATTTACACCAGCCAAAGGCTCTTCGGAGCCATGCACAAGGCGGGAATTTTAGCCTCGACTATGGAGGAACCAAGGGCAGTGAAGACTTTATAAAGATGAAGACAAATAGTTCAAAGGAGGACCAGAGGTCGCAAGCAGAAAACAGCAAGGCCTCACTTACCACCTACAAAACGCGGTGCACGAGGCGAGGACCTCACCCTCTTGAGAGAAGTACAACAAACTCACACAAAGCCGCAGACCGAAAAGGAAGCTAGCAAACCGGAACCTCTCTTATATAGGCCTAGGCTGGGCACACGCATGTGCACTGGACCTGAGGCGCTCCCTTTCTGGCCCTCGTTGATTTCTGGGAAATGTAGTCCTCATCGCCTCCAGCCCGAGATGCTCCAATGGTTGTCGGAGCCGCCCCTGGCCCCGCCCTCCTCCCCTTACACTCTGGACCACTCGGTCTCCTCGGTCTCGCCGCCATGTCGCGCTTCACACGCACTAAGCAGCTTCCCGCGTGCCCCCGCCTCAGGGGCTGGCTGAGGCCTGCGACGGCCTTGGGTGCTGCTCATCCGCCCCCCGCAGTGTACTCCCCTCAACCGCACCCGCCCGAGCCCGCCGGCCCTGCCGAGGGGGAGCTGAGGCGACTTTAGCTCTTTTGCTTTCCCCGAGGGCGGGGACGTCGGTGGTGCCAAAGCCCGGCCCCTCGCGCCCCAGACCCCCCACCGCCCTCCTCCTCCTCCAGGCCGCCCGCCCGGCTCCTCCCTCCGCCCTGGGTCTGCAGGGAAAGGAAACCGAAACTGCGCGGCGGCGGGCGGGGCCGCCAACCTGCTAGGGCCAGAGCGGAGCACTGCCCGTTGGCGACGGGGTGGAAGGACGCGCCGGAGCCCGGTGAGTGATCCCCTCCAGTCCCCAGACCTGCCCCGCCGCGACCCCGGGCGCCCGTCAACCCTCTCAGAGTCCCTGTCTCTTCTTAGCGCCCGTCACTCCTTCAGCCTTTGACACCATCCTAAGTTTCTATCTCAACACCTCTGTCATCTCAACTCTTGTTATCTCCCTCAGAGACCCTGTCGCCTTCTTAGCAATTACTTCTCTCAAAGTCCGTGCTGGCTTGTCCACAGCGCCCCTTTCGCCTCCTCAACTCCCATCACCACCTCGAGTCCGAGGGTCTTCTTAGGGGTCTTCTCAGCCCCCATCATCCACCCCAACCCCCTGTCCTCTTTCCTCATTGCCTCTCTCGCCTCTAACCTCCATCTTCTCCCCCAGAGTCCCTGTTCCGACCTCAGTGCCCCTGTCGACCCCTCAACCCCATCACCACTCTCAGAGTCCTTGACCCTCTTCTCGCCTCCTGTCACCCTCAGTCCCCATCACCTCCATCAGAGTCCCTCTCCTTTGTCCTCAGCGCCCCTTGACACTCCTCAGCCCCCAGCATTACCCTGAGTTTTTGTCTTCTGCCCTTAGTGCCCCTGTCACCTATTCAGCCTGCAGCACCACCGTCACTCTCCTCAGCACTCCTGTCACCTCAATTCCCATCATCCCCCACAAGAGTCCCTGTTTCCTCGGTGCCTCTGTCACCTCATTCTTTTAACACTCCTGTCACCCCCTCAGTGTCTCTGTCACCCCCCCCAGCACCCCTGTTATCTTTTGCAACCCCATCCCCTCAGCTCCTCAGGGGCTTTTTTCAATGCCTCTCTCACCTCAGTGCAGCGCCTCCATCGCGCATCTTGTACTGTCACTCAGCACTTGCCACCCACCTCTGCCTCTGTCCTCACCAACACCATCTCTGTGTCTCACCCCCCCCATCACTGCCCTCATATCCTGCTTCAGCCACTCCTTCAATTTTCCTCTGGCCTCATTCATCCCCCATCTTCAACGTTCTTATCTTTGCTTAGATTCCCTGTCATTTCAGCAAGTGCTGCCCACCTGTACTCTGCCTCCTCCTCTTCTTGAAGCCCCCATACATTTCCATCTCCGAATTCCTTGTCCTGAGGATGACTCCCTTCACAAAACTGCCACCTAGCACTGGCTGTCCCTGTATCATGCAAGAACTAGTGGCTTATATGTGCTCGTGACCCCTCTCAAGACTCTGAGATTTCTCCTTGCAATCTAGGTGCTGCATACTGCTTCAGCCCCTTTCACCTTGCCCTAGTAATTACTATTTTCCTCTGATTCCCATCCCTAAACCCACTTGACCATTACTGATTTTCTTCTTCCTGGCATTTCAATCTTGGTTTCCCAACAAACATACTTTGTCTTCTTTTTTTTTTTTGCTTTTTGGGACAGGGTCTCGCGTTGTAGTTCAGGCTGGCCCTGAGCTCACTATGGTGCCCAGGCAAGCCGCCGCGAACTCAGCAATCCTCCTGTCTCTGCCTCCCGAGTGCTGGGATTACAGGCGTGAGCCACCACGTCCGGCATTGTGGTATGCGGTGTTGATTGTTGGTGGGCGTGTCTCCACGCCCAGCATTATATGTGGTTAC
>PVIC010020220.1:0-14829 GCA_004025085.1 Thryonomys swinderianus | reverse complement strand
AGCCCCCTTTGTCTTCTTTTTTAATAAAATTTTCTATTTCTATTCACTTTTCCCTTCATTTCCTTTTCTCTCTAGTATTTCTTTTTATTTTTTTCTATTTCTGGGTTCCTGTTTAGTATTTTTTTTCAAACAGGAAGAATGAATTTCCCCTCAGGAAATGTAAAAAGACAAAACAAAACAACTCTAAATATTGGACTTGCACCATGAGAACGGGGTTTTATAAACTGAGAGAAAAGACTTACTAAAAATATTCCCAGAGAGGGGGAAAAAGGGACTCCTTTTTCCAATGAATATAAAAACTAATTCTAATATATGCCAAATCTTTTCACATTTTATGACTATGAATATTTTAAAACAGCATGAGGACAGTCTCAAAAATCACTTTGCTGAGGACTCTGAGTCACCTACTTTTTCTCTAACCGAGGCCCACGTGATATGCATGAGTTAGATTGAAAAGTTCCTTAAAGAGGCGTCCTCTTACAGAACAAGTGTCAAAGAAGTCATCAAAATGGAAAAAACAGGAAAGACTGCTGATTTCTAGCTAGTCCTGCGGAAACAGCACCCTGTGGTCTCCTAGTTATGGAAACTTGATTCAGAAGAGTAAAGGGTTTAATTCTATGGCTGTGTTCCAAAGATACAAAAGATAACTGCTTAATAATTATTCTCAAACTAAAGGAGATTTTAAGCTATAGAGCGCTATAAATATAAATGTCAAATAGGGTCATAAGTACAAAGTTTTGGAGTAATAAAAATGTATTCTTTTTGCCCTAGGAACAATCTTTAGTGGATCTTTGACTTACAAACTCAGTTTGTTCACAAAGGCTGGTTGTAACTCAGGTTGGTCAGTTGAAGGCTCAGGCTCCCCTACACAATCTTCAGAGTTTCTTTCCTGTGCTCAGGCAGAGCTCAGTGTCCTTAGACACTGGGATAGGATTTCTCAGCAAAACCCACACAGAAAAAGATGTCATGTTCCTTCCGGAACTCTTTTAAGAGTTAAATCTCTATCTGACACCATCTGGTGGCACAAGTGGATGACATTTGGGTTGTAAATCAAGACTTTGGTCATAAGTCAAAGCTAAAATTCCAGTCATAACCCAAGTTGTTTGTATGTCAGACTGATCATAACTTGAGGGCCACTGTTTATCTTGTAGAAAAGGAAAATGAAATTTAACAATTGATTAAGTAACTTGGTTAAGGCATAAACCAGTTCTGTTTGAGATGTGAATTAATGGCATGTCCTATACCTGAAGAAAATGCAAGAGAAAATGAATAAGAGAATCTGACCCTCTGAAATCAGCTAAATTGTGAATTTAATGTTTTATATCATAATTGGTGGTAATAGAGTTGAACACTTATACTCATGATTAAAGTTTATCTTTAACTCTTGGTTAATAAGTCATTAAAATGTACAGGCAGAAGGACTGGTTTGATAGCCTTTGAGTATTTATGCTCCATGTTGTGTTTCAAGGGCACTGATAATTCTTAACCTTGCAGTTCAGGTAACAAAAGTAACGTGAATGTAGAAGAATTCAAGTGACTTAGACATGGAGGAAAGAAGACCTCATCTGGAGGCCAGGCCCAGGAATCCCCATACTAACCACAGAGGTAAGATTTCCTACTTAGTGAAAAGGATATTCTTAGTAACCAGAGATAGAAATTGAGTTCCCTGTGAGTGAACAGGCCCAACTAATTAAATAACTTTCAAGTAAATAATGCTTTACTCACCAAGTATAGTGTCACACAACTGTAATTTAAGATCCTCAGGAGTTTTGAGGTGGGTGGATTACAAATTCAAGGCCAGACTGGGCAACACAGACCCCTTCTCAAAAAATTAAGCTGACCAGCACTCGGGAGGCAGAGACAGGAGGATTGCTGAGTTCGCGGCAGCTTGCCTGGGCACCATAGTGAGCTCAGGGCCAGCCTGAACTACAAAGCGAGACCCTGTCTCAAAAAGCAAAAATAAAATTAAGCTGAGCACAGTGGTGCACACCAATAATCCCAACATTTGGGATGCTGAGGCAAAAGGATCACTACAAGTTCAAGGCCATCTCACATGTATCAAGACCCTGTCTCAACCAACAGAAAAAAAATTAAAATTAAAAATTATGAAAGGGGGCCGGAGGGTTAGTTCAGTGGTTCCGGCGCCTGCCTCGCAAGCGCAAGGTCCTGAGTTCGATCCCCGGTAACCACATACAATGCTGGGCATGGAGACTCACGCCCACCAGCCATCAATACCACATACCACAGTGCAGGACGTGGTGGCTCATGCCTGTCATCCCAGCACTCGGGAGGCAGAGACAGGAGGATTGCTGAGTTCACGGCGGCTTGCCTGGGCACCATAGTGAGCTCAGGGCCAGCCTGAACTACAACACGAGACCCTGTCTCAAAAAGCAAAAAAAAAAAAAAAATTATGAAAGGGCTAAAAATGTCACTCAGTGGTAGAGTGCCCTGAGGTTTTTTTCCCCTCTAGGGATGGAGGGAGACTTATTCCTTATCTGTGGTTTGAATGACTGAAAAACAGAGCCATCTCTTTCCTTTTGTCTCAGAGAAGTGATGAATGGGTACAGTTCACTGAAAAACAGTGATGACATATCAGAAACAGAAATAACTCTTGCTTTGGAACCATGGTATTTAGTAGGAACATAATACAAACTGAAAATATAATTTTTAATATTTTAATAGGATCATTTTAAAAAATAAAAAGAGACATGGAAAAATTTAAATCTAGTATTAATAAAAATGATCTAATCTCTTAATTTATAAAGTGCTATTATACTATAATTAAATATACATTATGTCATCATTCACTTTTTTTTTTTTTGAGACAGAATCTCACTTTGTAATTCAGGTTGGCTGTGAACTCACTGTGTAGCTCAGGCTGGCCTTGAACTCACAGCAATTCTCCTGCCTCTGCCTCCCCAGTCCTGGGATTACAGGCATGAGCCACCAGGCCCAGCATTGTGGTATGTCTATGGGGAATTGAATTTAGGACCTTGCACTTGCAAGGCAGGTGCTAGAACCACTGAGCTAAATCTCTGGCTATTAACGATTTTTTTTGGCATTTTTTTCAGATATTTATTGGTACATTTTATATACAGCTCACAATCACAGACAACATTGGGGAATTTGTACCAGTATATGACACAAGCTTTACCTGCATCTCTACCCACCCACAACCTCCCACCCCTTACATACATGCTCTTTCATTTTCTTTCCAAATCATATTTATTCTTTCCCTGAGGCTATTAACAATTTTAATATTTTTCTTTCCTCTCAAAGTTTTAAATATTAGCCACAAGTGGTAAGTGGCTATATATTGAATAAATCAAATCTTAGAGTACTAGTTATCAAATCAAAATTAATTCCAAGAGCTTTTCTCTGCTAAAGGAATTACTGGTTGCTCGGACCCTTTATTATAAAATTTTGTTTCTCTTTATTCATTTATGGAAAGAATTTCACCACAAAATACGAAAATAGCAATAGTTAATACACTGTGTCTGTATTGTCCTGTTTTTAACTTTGCAACATGTCTTTCAAGTTTAGGGAATAAGTGAAAAATTGTGGGGTTTTATCTTAAAAGACTGGATGTTTAAAGAATGAGAAATGAGGGCTGGAGGGTTAGCTCAGTGGTTCTGGCGCCTGCCTCGAAAGCACAAGGACCTGAGTTCGATCCCCGGTAACCACATATAACGCTGGGCGTGCAGACACGCCCACCAATAATCAACACCGCATACCACAGTGCTGGACGTGGTGGCTCACGCCTGTCATCCCAGCACTCTTGAGGCAGAGACAGGAGGATTGCTGAGTTTGCAGCGGCTTGCCTGGGCACCATAGTGAGCTCAGGGCCAGCCTGAACTACAAAGCAAGACCCTGTTAGTTTTTCATTCCATGGAGATACAGTCAATAATCATCAAAATATTAAAATATTATGAGAGTTTGAAAAGTAATATTAAGATAAGTTATAAAAACATTGCAATCTAGTTGTGCCTCATTTATATTTTGCCAAATATTTACATCATCATAATATTTGTACAAAGTATTAAAAAATTGCACATAGAGCTGGGGATTTAGCTCAGTGGTTCCAGCATCTGCCTTGCAAACACAAGGTCCTGACAATTCCCTGTACCACATATGACAATCCCGTGTGATGGTTCACACTTGTAATCCCAGTAATCAGTATCACATACCACAGTGGTGGACGTGGTAGCTCATGCCTATAATCCCAGCACTGGGGAGGCAGAGGCAGGAGGATTGCTGAGTTCGAGGTTTGCCTGGGCTACAAAGTGAGCTCAGGGCCAGCCTGAACTACAAAAAAAAAAAAAAACGAGACCCTGTCTCAAAAAAAAAATTGTGCATAGGGCCGGAGGATTTAGCTCAGTGGTTCCAGCGCCTGCCTCGCAGGCATAAGGATCCCGTGATCACATACAATGCTGGGCATGGAGACCCACGCCCACCAGCAATCAATACTGCATACCACATACCACGGTGTGGGGCATGGTGGCTCACGCCTGTCATCCCAGCACTTGGGAGGCAGAGACAGGAGGATTGCTGAGTTTGAGGCTTGCCTGGACTACATAGTGAGCTCAGGGCCAGCCTGAACTACAAAGCGAGACCCTGTCTCAAAAAAAAAAAAATTGTGCATAAATGGATTTTGCAGCTGATGTCATGAAGTGATGTCATTATCATGTGTTTTTGTAACTTTTATAACAGTAAATTATCAAATCACTGTGTAGTTGTACTTCTTTAAAATCTCTATATTATTCTGCTAAGTTGAGTCAGCTCCAGAATCAGTTTTAAAAACAGAAAAGTGAAAAAAACTGGACTTTGGATGTGTGGGGCAAAGTAACTTATAAAATGTGTGGCAAGGCCGGAGATTTAGCTCAGTGGTTCCAGCGCCTGCCTTGCAAGTGCAAGGTCCTGAGTTCGATCCCCGGTAACCACATACAATGCTGGGTGTGGTGACTCACACCCACCAACAGTCAACCGGCAATCAGCACCAAGTACCACAGCGCTGGGCGTGGTGGCTCGCGCCTGTAATCCCAGCACTTGGGAAGCAGAGACAGGAGGATTGCTGAGTTCAAAGCTTGCCTGGGCTACATAGTGAGCACAGGGCCAGCCTGAACTACAAATCGAGACCCTGTCTCAAAAAAAAAAAGATGTGTGGCAGAACAAGAGGGGGAGTTTGGCTTCACCTAAAGTGATATTAGCATTTCTGCATGTACTGAGTCAGTTTTCACCACCGGCCTCCCCCACCTTCCTGCATGGGTGGTGTTCATCAAAAGGGCCATGTAGCTGAATCCATGTTACAGAAAGAGGAAAACTTGAGTTTTGTTCTTAGTTTCCTGAATCAGAGGTTCAGGTTCTTGTTTCAGTTTCCTGAAACAAAACTTGATATCCATGTTTCAGTTTCCTCTGCTGCCTATTAGCTGAAAAAAAACATCTTGGTACAGAAAGCTGTCTTCGCCTTTCAAGCAATACTGATGCTGAACAAACATCAGGTAGCATTTCCCTTCATAGTTTTCTTCTACTTCAGATCTCTGTTACCTATGATAATTGTTTGGCAGAACCAGCACGTGCAAGGGTTAAGGTATTCCCTATAAAAATAATTATTGCTACGACAACTAGTAATAGCTAAGATTTACTGAGAGCTTCTTATGTGTCAGGTACTATTCTGTGCATTTTATATAAACATTTAATCTGTACCAAGCCACACACTGAGATTCAGAGGTTACACAATGAGGAAGTGGCGAAGCCAACATTTGAACCAGATCTTTTTTCCTCATAATTCATGTTCTGACTGATATTAACCAGAAACTAGAACCAATAAGCTAAATTTTTTTGACCTTCTGAAATTTAAGTCCCAGTCTGTGAGAATTAAATGAGATACTGCATGTATATATTCTCTAGTGTCTATTAGGCACTGAACAGAAGTTTATTCCCTTTGTCTCCTTCTGAAAATATTTTCATAATCTACACAGTAAGCAAGAGCTTTTTATTTTGAAGGGTTAAGTACTAGCGCTTCACACAAAAAAGGCATAAGCTTACCACTGAGCCCTATCTATTATTTATTATACAGCTTGGTAGGAAACCTTTTTTTTCTCTCAAGTAAAAACTGAACTCAGTTGTTTCAGAAATTGTAACCATGTTTATTATTGTCCTATTAGGTTTTCTTGTCCGTTGAATTTGTTCTTACCCAATATTTAAATGTTTTTAGGGCCTATGGATGGAGAATTACCACCAAGAACTAGAAATCAGGCCAATAATCCACCAGCTAATGATCTCAGAGGAGAAGCCAATCATCCTGGAAGGCATCCTAGAGCCAACAATCATCCTGTTCCTCATCAGCAAAGGGAAGAAAGGTTTAGGGCCATGGGCAGAAACCCACACCAAGGAAGAAGGAACCAGGAGGGGCATACTGGTAATGAAGGTAGGGGTCAAAGACATGGTCAGGAAAATGATGCCAGGCGAAGAAATGACAACCAAGAAGGTAGGAACCACAGACCACCATGGTCCAATGAAAATTTCCAGCAGTGGAGGACCTCCTACCAGAAGCCTACAGAACAGCCACAGCAGGTGAAGAAACTGGGCTACAAGTTTCTAGAAAGTCTTCTACAGAAAGACCCTTCTGAGGTGGTCATCACACTTGCCACAAGTTTAGGGCTGAAGGAGCTTCTGTCTCATTCTTCTATGAAACCCAACTTCCTTGAGCTCATCTGTCAGGTTCTTCGGAAGGCTTGCAGCTCCAAAATGGACCGCCAGAGCATTCTTCATGTACTGGGCATATTGAAGAACTCCACATTCCTCAAAGTCTGTCTGCCTGCTTACGTGGTAAGGATGATTACTGAACCAATCCCTGACATTCGAAGTCAATATCCAGGACACATAAGCAATATCATCTCCCTTCTCCAGGACCTTGTAAGTATCTTTCCTGCCAGCTCTGTGCAGGAAACTTCTATGCTCATTTCTCTCCTGCCAGCTTCTCTTAATGCCTTGAGAGCCTCTGGTGTTGACATAGAAGAGGAGATAGAAAAGAACCTGGAAAAAGTGCAGGCCATCATTGAACATTTACAGGAAAAGAGACGGGAAGGTACTTTGAGAGTCGACACCTACACTCTAGTGCAGCCTGAGGCAGAAGGCCATGTTGAAAGCTACAGAACCATGCCCATTTACCCCACCTACAATGAAGTACACTTAGATGAGAGGCCCTTCCTTCGGCCCAACATCATTTCTGGAAAATACGAAAGCACTGCTATCTATCTGGATACCCACTTCCGCCTCTTGCGAGAAGATTTTGTCAGACCCCTGCGGGAAGGCATTTTGGAACTTCTCCAAAGTTTTGAAGACCAATGCCTGAGGAAGAGAAAATTTGATGACATCAGAATCTACTTTGATACCAGAATTATTACTCCCATGTGTTCATCATCAGGCATTGTCTATAAGGTGCAGTTTGACACAAAACCACTAAAGTTTGTGCGCTGGCAGAATTCTAAGCGATTGCTATATGGGTCCTTGGTATGCATGTCCAAGGACAACTTTGAGACATTTCTTTTTGCCACAGTTTCTAACCGGGAACAAGAAGATCTCTACCGAGGAATTGTCCAGCTCTGTTTCAATGAGCAGAGCCAACAACTGCTAGCAGAAGTCCAACCTTCAGATTCTTTTCTCATGGTGGAAACAACAGCATACTTTGAGGCATACAGGCATGTCCTAGAAGGACTCCAGGAGGTCCAGGAGGAAGATGTCCCCTTCCAGAGGAATATCGTGGAGTGTGACTCCCATGTGAAAGAGCCAAGATACTTGCTAATGGGGGGCAGATATGATTTCACCCCCTTAATAGAGAATCCCTCCACTACTTGTGAATCTTGGAGAACTCTCGAGGGCTTGAGACATCCTAAAGTTAACGTCTTAGACCTTAACCAGTGGCCTTCAAAAGAAGCCCTGAAGCTGGATGATTCCCAGATGGAAGCCTTGCAGTTTGCTCTCACAAGGGAACTAGCTATTATTCAAGGACCACCTGGAACAGGTAAGATGGAATTTTTCTGGGCATAGAACATGTGCCCTGTAAGATTAAACAAGGGAGGGCCGGAGATTTAGTTCAGTGGTCCCGGCGCCTGCCTAGCAAATGCAAGGTCCCTGGTTCAATCCCCAGTAACCACATACAGCAGTACTGGGCATGGTGACTCATGCCCACCAGCAATCAATACCACATACTACAAATGCTGGGCTTGGTGGCTTAAGCCTATAATCCCAGCACTTGGGAGGCAGAGGCAGGAAGATTGCTGAGTTCGAGGCTTGCCTGAGCTACATAGTGAGCTCAGGGCCAGCCTGAACTACAAAGTAAGACCCTGTCTCAAAAAAAGAAAAGATTAAACAAGGGAGGTTTTATCTTAGGTATCTAGAATGTCTCATTTAGAAACATTTCCCTGAAATAAGCATAAATATTGTTTATAAAGAAACCACAGAGTAGATTTCCCAGTGGGTATTATAGGCATGCATAGTAACATCAGAATTATAAGATCATAAAAGACTGCTGGAGGTTAAAAAGAGATACATTATCTTGTTCACCTAAGAGTGTATTAATTTGTCTTCACTTTTTTTTTTTTTACAGTGTTGAGAATATAACCCAAGGCTTAATGCATGTTAGGCAAGCATTCTAGCAGTGAGTTACATACCCAGCCCTTTTGTATTACTTTAAATAGTATCAAATATAGCATTTTAGCATAATATGTGAAGTACTGTTTTACATGCTTTATGTGTATTAACTCATTCTGTCTTCACAAAAACTCTGTGAGGTAGAAACCTTTATTAAAATCTTTTTATGGATGAAAAATCAAAGGCAGAAAAAAGTTAGATGACCCTTAAGAGGTGTTAGGTGTCTGTTTAAGCTCACATATGTGGTAAGTGCCAGACCTATGATTTGAACTCTAGCAGTCTAGCTGTGGAGTCCTGGTTAATATGTATTTTCCTCACTGAACTTGCTTGTTGTGGAAGTATATCTTTCTGTACCTACTTCCCTGTACACCATTCTGTAATCCTACTCGAAATTGTAACTACTACTAGTACTTTGATGTGTATCTTTTCAGATGTTCTTCAGAGTTAACATTGATATCTGTGTGTTTTTATGTGTTTAGATATGTACGTGTATGTATGCCTTTCCTGTTTTTATTTAATAACAAAAATAGGATCATACTTGTAGGTACTGGCCTACAGTTTTTTATATGTAATATATTATGAGTTTCTTCACATTAATAGTTGTACTGGTCAGCTCTCCATCACTGTGACAAAGTAACTGGGGAAAAAGCTTAGAAGAGGAAAGGTTTATTTGGGGTCGTTGTTTCAAAGGTCTCAGTCTATGGCTGACTGGTTCCATTCCTGCTGATCTCAAGTGAGAACATCATTATGGTAGGGCATGGTGAAGCAAGGCTATTCACCTTATGCCAGTCTGGAACAGAGAACAGTGAAAATGTCAGAAAGGGGCCAAGAGCAAGCTATAGTTCCCAGGATCAACCCTCCATAGTCCACTTCCTCCACCCAGTCCCCACCTCTTCTTTACATCACTTCTAATCATGGTGTCATATTACAAACGAATGACTGGACTAGCCTACTGTTGTACTTAGAGTCCTTATGATCAGGTCATCTCTGGAAAAGCCCAGAGACACACCCAAAAGTGGACTTTACTATTTTTTAGATGTTTCTTAATCCATCAAATTGACAGTCAAGATTAACCATCACAGCCAGCCAGAGGTAGTGGGGCACTCGGGAGGCTGAGGCAGGAAGATCATCATGAGTTTGAGGTCAATCTGGGCTACATAGTCAGATTCTGTCTCAAAACAAAAAGATTAACTGGCACAGTAGTTACAATAGGTACTGCTATATTGCCCTCCCAAGAGGACATATGAAGCAACAAAAGCAAAACAGAAAGAGTTAAAAACACTGAAAAAAATTGGGAGTGATAACACATGCCTATAATCCCAGCAGTTAGGAGGTTGAAACAAGAAGATTGCCTCAAGTTTGAGGTTAGCCTGGGTTACATAACGAGACTGTGTGTCAAAAAAAAAATTGATTTTACAATGGCAACTCAAGATTTTAAAAACATATTAACATAGGACCAGAAATTTAGCTCAGTGGTTCCAACACCTGCAAGCGCAAGGAAAGAAACCAGTCAACCATGCAGCCTAGCAAGCTCAAGGTCCCTGGTTCAATCCCTGGTGACCACATACAACAATACAACAATACCGGGCATGGTGACTCATGCCCACCAGCAATCAGTACCACATACCACAATGCTGGGCATGGTAGTTCATGCCTGTAATCCCAGCAGTCGGGAGGCAGAGGCGGGAGGATTGCTGAGTTCGAGGCTTACCTAGGCTACATAGCTCAGGGCCAGCCTGAACTACAAAGCAGGACCCTGTCTGAAAAAAAAAAAATACACACATATCAACATAATAGAAAATTTTTTTTTATATGAGACACCTGTAAGATGGAAAAACACGTAATTGCTTTTTGGGAGGTTTTTTTGTTTGTTTTTGTGGTACCAGGGATCAAACTCAGGACCTTGCACTTGCCGCACAGTGCCTCTGAGCTACATATTCAACACAACATGCATAATTTAAAGTGATATATAGAAAACTTTTAAAACAAAACTTTTTTTTAAAAAAGAGATAGGTATACTAGTTTATATCCCACCAAGAATTAATGTTCCCGGGCCGGAGGGTTAGCTCAGTGTTTCCGGCGCCTGCCTCGCAAGCACAAGGTCCTGAGTTCGATCCCCAGTAACCACATATAATGCTGGGCGTGGAGACACGCCCACCAACAATCAACACCGCATACCACAATGCCGGACGTGGTGGCTCACGCCTGTCATCCCAGCACTCGGGAGGCAGAGACGGGAGGATTGCTGAGTTCGCGGTGGCTTGCCTGGGCACCATAGTGAGCTCAGGTCCAGCCTGAACTACAAAGCGAGACCCTATCTCAAAAAGCAAAAAAAAAAAGAATTAATGTTCCCATTTCCTAATATCCTTTTTGGCATTGTTGTATATTATTAGTCCTTTTAATTTTTGTTTTAATTTTTAATTTTTGTTTATTGGAGAGGTTAAAATTTGGGCTTTTTTTTTTTTAAATAGTACTGGGATTTGAAACCAAAGCCTTTGGACTCAGCTACATCTCCAGTCCTTTTCCTATTTTGATGTTGGGTTTTGCTAAGTTGCCAAAACTGACCTCAAACTTGACACCTCTTCCTCAGACTCTCCAGTAGCCAGGATTATAGGTGTATATCACCATACCTGGCTCATTAATTTCAGTGTCATATCTTAATAAATAATGTTCACATTTTTAAAAGATTCTGTCTCCTTCCCACATCCCAATCCATTCCTTTTATTTATTTATTTATTTTTTTTTTGAGACAGGGTCTCGCTTTGTAGTTCCAGCTGGCCCTGAGCTCACTATGTAGCCCAGGCAAGCCTCAAACTCAGCAGTCCTGTCTCTGCCTCCCGAGTGCTGGGATTACAGGCGTGAGCCACCACGCCTGGCACTGTGGTATGTGGTATTGATTGTTGGTGGCGTGAGTCACCACACCCAGCATTGTATGTGGTTACCATGATTGAACTCAGGACCTTGCACTTGCGAGGCAGGCGCCAGAACCACTGAACTAAGTCTCCGGCCCTCCATTCCTTTTCTTAAACCAAACAATATTATTATTGTTTATCATTCCAGAGATGCAGTAACTATGAAAAGTCAAATAGATGCATATTGCATTTATTACCTCTCTCTTTAAACCCATCCTGCTATAAACACTCCTCTCCAGTTACTTGGCTTTTTATATCTCAGAGATCTTTTCATATTAGTACATATAAAGACTTTTACTATTATTACATAATACTATACATATTCCATTGTAGAGATAGATAATAATTATAACCAATTTACTATGGAGTTACTATTACAATAGTACATCAAATAGCCTTGTTTGTGTATTGCTTTATACACAAATGAAATATACTGAGAAGAGTATGCATTTGTAACTTTTTTTTTTTTTGTACCCAGGAGCTAACTTAGGGCTTTGCACTTGCCAGGCATGCACAGTGCCACTGAGCTACATCCCTGGACCCCTGCAATTGTAATTTTTTTTTTTTTTTTTGAGACAGGGTCTCGCTTTGTAGTTCAGGCTGGTCTGAGCTCACTATGTAGCCCAGGCAAGCTTCGAACTCAGCAATCCGCCTGTCTCTGCCTCCCGAGTGCTGGGATTACAGGCGTGAGCCACCATGCCCGGCTGTAAAGGCAGATTGCAATTGTAATTTTAATAGATACACTGTTGCCAGACTATTCTCTCCCTGTGTATAGCACAGTGGTTAATTACGAATGAAATTTAATACTCTTTCTTATTTTTATTAGTTAATTATATTTATGGTCCTGTGGATTGCCTTTGTCATACTCTTTGCCTCTATTTCTCTTGAATTATATTTATTGATATATAGTT
Source organism: Thryonomys swinderianus (assembly GCA_004025085.1). Lineage (NCBI taxonomy): Eukaryota > Metazoa > Chordata > Mammalia > Rodentia > Thryonomyidae > Thryonomys > Thryonomys swinderianus. The sequence continues at coordinate 2,354 of PVIC010020220.1, read as the reverse complement.
GTTTATATATTTGAAATATTCATGTTACAAATAATTTATTCTAGTGCTATCACTTAAATTAAGACTTCATTTACAAGTTTAGTAATCATTTCAGTAGTAAAGAATCTACTTATAAATATGGGAAAAGTAGTAAAGGGGATTATTTGGAGGTGGAAATTACAAAAAGTATTTACCGTAAGGAGAAAGAAGCATGGGGTTGGGGGACCAAGTAAATACTGAATCACTAAGATTCTACCCTACTGAGGTATTCCCTGTCCATCTTGTCCTCTACAACTCCAAGCTAGAAACCTAGGAATTACCTTTTTCTGTTTACCGGCCCCAATCTGAGGCAAGCAGATTCTCTTGTCTACCTGTTCATCTGATCTCCACTGTTCAAGGTAGGCCTGGGCCTTCACTCACCTGGAAGAAGTCAGGGGCCTTCCAACCAGTCCATCCCTAATCCTTCTTGTGTGTTCTTACTTCACCAGGAAAACCTCTCCCTATCTCATGGACTAGGCCAGAATCTTACTTAGAAGTTTTCTGTGCACCATGTAGTTCATTCTTTTTTTTTAGTGTATGTTTGCAGTACATTCTAATTACATTCATTGTGGAGAATTGGGTACCATGTGTTTTTTGTTTCCATTTATGGTTTTATATTTGTGTGATTATTATCTTTGTCTTCTAGAAGCCAGGAGAGGAATAATCCTGTCTGTTTTGCTCATTGTTGTAGTTCTTGCACCTGCCCAGTACCTGATACCTAGTAGGTACTCAATAAATATTTGAGAAAAGAACTAGGCATGGCAACACACACCTATAATTCTAACACTTGTGAGGCTGAGGCAGGAAGGATGCTAATTGAAGGCAAGCCTGGGCTACATAGTTCAAGGCCAGCCTGACTATATAATGAGAACCTATCTCAAAAAAAGAAGGAAAAAATGATTTATCATACTATATTAAAATCTTTGATTTTTTTCTAGATCACTCAACTTTGTTTCCCCCCCCCCATGCCAGGGATTGAATTTAGGAGCTTGCACTTGCCAGGCAGGTGGAACACCACTAAGTTATATCCCCAACCCATCAACTTCAGGATTTTTTGGTACCAAGGATTGAGTTCAGAACCTCACACTTGCCAGGCAAGTTCTGTGTTGCTGAGCTAAATCCTTGGCCCTCAACTTCATATTTTAGAGGATGATGCCTTCCTCAGCCTGACACATGTAAAGAATTTAGCGGTTTGTAGTTTTAATTAGTTAATGACAAATTACTAATGAGTCTATAACTGATTTGAATAATGCTGATTTCTTTATTCCCCTCTTGTCACAAAGGGAAGTTTATCATGATATTTAAAGAGCATTGCTAAAGAATCATGTGAGATTGGAAACAAAATATATTTCCAGCTGTTAAGGGAGGGAACTGGCTATTAAGGAGGAAAGTTATATACTGATAGAGAACAACCTGCAAGGTATATTACATGAAAAAAGCAAGATGTAGAAGAGAGTCTGTTACTTTCTGTGTCTTTTTTGAAAAGAAAAGATAGGGCCAGAGATTTAGCTCAGTGGTGCTGGTGCCTGCCTAGCAAGTGCAAGATCCCTGGTTTGATCCCTGGTAACTACATACAACAATACCAGGCGTAGTGACTCACACCCACCAGCAATCAGTACCACACACCACAACGCTGGGCATGGTGGCTCACACCTGTAATCCCAGCACTCAGGAGGCAGAGGCAGGAGGATTACTGAGTTGGGCTACATAGTGAGCTCAGGGTCAACCTGAACTACAAAGCAAGGCCCTGTCTCAAAAAAATTTTTTAAAAAATGGGAGTTAACCATCTACCTCACAAGTGCATGGCCATGAGTTCAATCCTTGGTATCACAAATTTTTTAAAAAAGGAAGATAGAGGCTGGAATTTAGCTCAGTGGAACCACACCTAACTCACAAGCATAAGGTCTTAAGTAGATTAGATCCCTGGTACCAAAAAAAAAAAAATCATGAATTCATACTAAATTCAAGGCCAATGTGGACAACACAGCAGGCCCCTATCTTGAAAAAGAAAACAATAAAATAATATCATTTAAGAAAAAAGGTGGGGGGCCGGAGGGTTAGCTCAGTGGTTCCAGCGCCGGCCTCACAAGCGCAAGGTCCTGAGTTCAATCCCCGGTAACCACATATAATGCTGGGTGTGGAGACACGCCCACCAACAATCAACACCGCACACCACAATGCCGGACGTGGTGGCTCACACCTGTCATCCCAGCACTCGGGAGGCAGAGACAGGAGGATTGCTGAGTTCGCGGCGGCTTGCCTGGGCACCATAGTGAGCTCAGGGCCAGCCTGAACTACAAAGCGAGACCCTGTCTCAAAAAGCAAAAAAAAAAAAA
>PVIC010020219.1:0-29693 GCA_004025085.1 Thryonomys swinderianus | reverse complement strand
AACACATCCCAGGACACTCACAGTGTCCCCCTCACCTGAGGCTGCTCAGCATTATGCGCTGGTTTCCCCACACCCCAGGAACCGCCTGATTTTTGTCAACATCGCCTCATATTCATTCCCTCCTTCATTACACTAGTATAGTTGGCCACAAGGATCTAGTTTCCTCGTCTGTGAATCAACCACCTTCAGATAAAAAATACTTGGGGAAAAGGAATAAATATGATACAGAAAGAAAATAAAAGAGCATGTATAAGGGGGGAGGAGGGGGGAGTGGGTAGGGATATGGGTAAAAATGAGAATTAACTTGTGGCATATACTGGTACAAATTTCCCAATGTTATATGTGATTTTGAGATGTATATAAATTGTACCAATAAAGAATTCAATTAAAAAAAATATTTGGGGAAAACATCTGAATGTGTACAGGTACTTATTTCTCGGCGTTATTTCCTAGATAGCCATTTACACTGCTATCAGGTAGTATATAAGTAATGTAAAGGTAATTTAAGCTGTATAGGAAGATGTGTAGGTTATACATGAATTCTATGGCATTTTATGTAAGAAACCCGAGCACCTGCAGGTTCCAGTGTGCAGGGAAGGCCCTGGAACAATCCCACTTGGACACCCATGGGTGTCTGCATAGACTCGGGAATATTAGTTGCCAGGAGCCAATGGAAACAGGCACTCTCTGTGCACACAGTTTCTTTCCTTCGGACACCTTTGAGGCCTGTGGCCCGCTGCAGTCCTCTGAAAGGTCAGCTGGCGCCAGATGGCCCGGCCCAAGACTCTGCGCCGCTTGCCTGTTGTGTCTCACCTGTCACCTCATCCTGACACTGCCCCCGGGGTTGGCCTGTCCAGTTCATCCCATTCCGTTGTCTCTGAGCCGCGGAACCTCTCCCGGCCTCAGTTTTCTCGCAGACGTGAACGGTAAACTGAGCCGACACCAGAGAACAGAGGAGTAGCTCGCGGCAGTAAGCAGTTAGATACAACCTCCTCGGTGGTCACTTCTGCACACCCGCGCAGGCAGCTGCTTTACCACGGGGTCATCCCACGGGCTTCTGTGGGTGGGGATAGCAATAGGAAGGCCGTGCGTGTTTGCTTCAACTTAACTGTCACCTTAAAACTCCTCTCCTAAAAGCACATCTCGTTTTATTCTGGGAACTCAAACTTCTCTCACCAACACTGGTTCTTTTGATTGTCGCTCTCAACGTGCTCGGCGAACAGGCTCTTGGAGGTGATGGAGGCCCGTGGACACTTCCACTCCACCCCCTCCATGGTAAACTGCACACTAGCTGTTAAAAAAGTCACACAAGGGGCAGGGATTTAGGTCAGTGGTTCTGCCATTTGCCACGCAAGCACAGGTCCCTAGTTCGATGCCCGGTAATTACATACCACAGTGCGGGGCGTGGTGGCTCACGCCTGTCATCCCAGCACCCGGGAGGCAGAGGCAGGAGGATTGCTGAGTTCGAGGCTTGCCTGGGCTACCTAGTGAGCTGAGGGCCAGCCTGAACTACAAAGCGAGACCCTGTCTCAAAAAGAAAAAAAGAAAGAATGAATGAAAAAAGAAAAGGAAAGGCACATGAAAGCCAGCACCTGTGCTGAAGTTGGGTCTCCCCCACCCCCCCGAAGTGGCTGCATGCAGGAAGGCTGGCCCTGCCCCACCCTGCCGCCAGGCCCAAATCTTGGCAGAGTTCACAAGGCAGCCTGCCTGCCGCTTCCCCCCACAAACAGGTGTTGCTTGGAGGTGCCCGGACTCTCCCTCCCTCTGACAACGCTGTCCCAGCTGTGTCACTAACTGTGAGGATTAGTCTTGGCTTACGTCCTGTGGTACGAGTAACTGCGCATCCCTGCCTTAGCCCCCATCTGTAGCCTTTGGAAGAAACAATTAAAGAATTCAAAGCACTTGTGAAGCCCAGAGACTGGTGGGGACTCTGAGGCAGCCTGGGGGAAGAGGAGAAGTATTGCTTGCTGAAGCCCGGAGGCCTGGGCCCTCCAGGGCAGGTGGGCTGAGGAAGCCTTTCTCCCCCCTTGGTGAGACTGCCGGCCTTTCTTCCTTGCCTGGTTTTGTCTCAGCCCCATCCTTACGCCCTCCATCCCTCACCCCTCCCTCTGCCTGCTGTCTTCCCTGCAGGCCTAGCTCCTGTCTGCACATTGTACCTCCTCATTCTTGGAGCTCACACCTGAGAGGAAGCAGCTTCCCAGCTGCATATTCTCTGGCCTTTGTCCTACCCACAGACACCCCTGCCTCCTGCTCCTGCCTCCTGCGGTGGGGTGGGGCAGAGGACCAGGGAGTGTGGTCGGCACCTAACGGTGTCTGTGATTACAGACTCAACAAGCACCAAGAAGCCAAATACACTTACTGACCCTGGTCCAGGAGGAGGTGGGCACAGAGTGGTAGATGACCTTTCACCCTCTCTTCCTCTTTCACCCCCTCCACACTTAGTGTCATGGCTTTTATTGATTTATTTAAAAACATTTTTTTGAGACACGGTCTCCCTTTGTAGTTCAGGCTGGCCCTGAACGCACTAGGTAGCCCAGGCCAGCCTTGAACTCACAGCAATCCTCCTGTCTCTGCCTCAAGGGTGTTGGGATTACAGGCGTGAGCCACCACACCCAGCACTGTGGTATGTGGTTACTGGGAATCAAACTCGGGACCTTGAGTTTGCCAGGCAGATTTGGAACCACTGAGCTAAATCCCTGGGCCCCTTGTCATGACTTTTATGAAAGGTATGTTTGTCTCCAATGTTTGTCTCCGATCCCCCGGGATGGAGGGGATTTTGTGTGTGTGTGTGTGTGTGTGTGTGTGTGTGTGTGATTTGACTTGAACTCAGGGCCTTGCGGTTGTGAGGCAGGCGCAGCACCACTGAGCAGCACCACTGAATTTCAGCCTCATGACGACAGCACTTCTGCCTGAGGTTAAGGAAACATTTGTGAAAATGGATAGTGGTGATGATGGCACGTTAGTTGCATGAAAGCAACTAATGACACAATATAGGTTTAAATGGCAAAAGTTAGTATGTATATTTAATGTACTTATTATTTACTTGCCTGCAATACATGCTTAAAACTATAGAAAAGAAAGAAACCATCAAATGACAGGGATGCAAACACAGCAGGGCGAGAGGTAGAGCTCTGTGTGCCGTTCACTAAGAGAGTGACTGTACGAGTCACGGCTCTTGGAAAAATCTATAACCATCCTGGGGCCCTAGTTTTCCTGCCCAGGAAGCAGTAGAGTGCAGCATCTGAGTCCACAGGTTGCATGGCCGGAATGAGTCCAGCCCCCACTTTGCCTGTCTGTGTAACTTTGGCAAGTTCTTGAGTCCTCTGCTCTATTGTCCTCATCATTAAAATGGAGAGACTACTACTTGACTCACTGGGCTTTGGATAGAATTGGTTACATTATTTTGTATGAAGATCTTAATATAGCACCCCATTTTATTGAACACATAATAAATGATCCATAAATATTCACTATAAAGTGAGAAGGTGAGGGTAGGGGTGGACTAACTTTGAGGTAATAAACAATGAGGACATTGTTTTTAACATGAAAAACATTAAATTATTAAAACAGAAACCTTCATGCACACTGGTATTATAATGGTTTTATTCTCCCAAGTCTTTAGATTTTTCAAATTTTAGATGAATTTATTGCAAATTTGTTTCTCTTCCTTTTTGGATCCTCTTGCTATGCTGGTGCCCTAAGCATTTTTTTGTTTGTTTGCTGGTTTTGGGGAAAATCAACAAAAAATTAACATCTACCTCAAGAGGTGGTTTGAGGCCTAAAAAAAGTAGGTGAAAAATTCCTTTTCATGTCATGCTACGGTTCCTCAATCTTGTAACACCCAATATCCCCTTTTATAGTCATTATTGTCTCGCACTTATAACAGGGGAACGTCTAAGATGGCAATTAAGATTTCCATCCTACACCATGTACTTGCCTCATATAATCAATCACGTCCCCTGGAATGAGCCAATCCAGTGAATGTTTCTAAACAATGGACTATGAGTTAAAGAAGGAGACTGTCCTAAGGGGTTGTGACCTGTAGAAGAACAGGAAGAGTTAAATGCCCTCCCCAGACTGGGGCCAAACAAAAGGCCACACAGGAAGAGGGTCTGTGGAAGGAGCAGAAGGGTGCTCTAGACACTGGGAGCAACCCTGGTAAGGTCCACACAGGGGTCCCAGTCCTTCCTGCAGCTGCAGAAAACGGAGTCTTCTCAATGCCCTGAAGGCAGCTGGGAGCAGATCTTTTCTTAGTTGACTCTCCAGATGAGGACACAGGCAGTGAAAACCTTCATGTGAAGCTTGTGGGGTCCCGAGTGAAAGACCCTAAGGACCCTATGCAGCCTTCTGCCCACTGGAAATGAGGAGAATGAATCTGTGTGGTTTTCAGCCACCGAGTTTGTGGTAACTCACCATGCAGCAATGGAAAATCAATACTCTCTTCCCATCTTGAAATAAAATTCAGAGATAATATAATCTACTTGGACATAATTTAAAATATCAATGTAATATACCGTCGACCTTGTAAGAGAAAGCCATCTCCAAAGAAGAAATATACTCATACATACTTCAATAAATATATGCCCAGACACAGTCAGCCTAGAAGACATAGAAAGGGGTCAGATGTGGGTGTCTGTAAACAGAGCCACCCTGAATATCACAGGAACAAACACAGACTGACTGAGGGTCTGAACTACTGCCTGAGATTTTACCAGTGAGCAATGCTGGGTAAAATTCTACACAGAGCAAAGTGTGACCTCCTGTCTACTTGTACGTAGTTACAGCTGCATAAAAATCAGTTTATGTCAAACCTTACAAAAATACTTGGTTCTTGTGTTCGGTTTTATGTGGATACACTAGGAACAGGTTTTTCCTTTGCAAGTCAACCAGGATGGAGAAAAACCCTTTTAAGGGGCAGGAACCCATCCATTAAAGCCAGGAATCCCCTTCCTGTCCAAATTCCCCCAAGTGTCCGGAATGACCCAAAGGATAAAGCTGCTGCTAATTGCAGGGTGATACCCAGATACCTCTAATACCCCGCATTCTGCCATTTTTGTCTTTGGCGGTTGCGACATTGAGAAAAGTTATATTGTTAAACATTATATGCTCCCAGAATAAATTTTTTCATGTTTGGCAAAATGACAGCATTTAAGTAATAAATAAGAGAACTACAGGAGGTAATTACAGACTCAAGCCACCAGTGTCCCTTACCTTGCAGTCTGGGCAACATCTTAGCGGAGACATAAATGGAGGCTCAGCTGTGATAGTCCCTGGGCCACAGAAAAGCTCTGGAAGCAGGAGGAAACCACCTGGGCATGGGTTTCTGCAGCTGCCAGCAGGGCGATAGGGCCAGACTGGCAGCTCCCAAGCTGTGAATGGCCCCAAGGGTGAAGTGGTGGCCTGCAGCGTGCTTCCCAGCCACCAGGGAAAGGCACATCCACAATGAGAGCCTGCGATGTATGACAGTCTCACCTACCGCGTGGGAGGACCTTGGCCCTTCACCTGATGGAGCATGAAAGTCAGAGAAGGACATGTTTTGATTGAGTCCAGCCCAGCCCCCAAAACTCCACCAACTGGATTCCTTTGTGAATGACTCTGAGGGAGGAACACTCAAAATTAACATGCTCTCCAAGTCTCTACTGATTACAGTGCTCCCACTGGAGGTTTTTCCTCCCAGAAATCCTAGTTTCTTACCAGCATTTTACAGTTTGAAAGGACAGTTCAGCAGCAAATCCAAGCTCCTCCAAGCACTAGGCCTTAGAAGCATGCACTGGTTCTTGACGATATGTTAGAGGAAAACAGCTGGAGTCCTACTGCTTCCGCCGCAGTGCCAGGATAAACGCATTCTCAGGATGAGCCCTAGAACAGAAGATTCACATCTTCTGTTAATTTGGATTCTGGGTTTTGGTGGGATTCTGTCTGAGAGAATCTGGAGGTTATGCTGCTCAAAACTCAGTTCCTGGTGTGAATGTCCTCTGGGATGGATGTGACACACCCTGCCCCAGGCACTGTGTATCACCTCCTGATCTTCATAGCCAAACTTGCTCTTCTGCAGCCTACTTCATGGGAATATTGCTGCTTCAAGTTGGAATGAAAGAAATCTGTTACATGGAATTCACTGGTCACATGCAGACAAATTTCACTGCATTTGCTTTCCCAGAAAATGAGAAGAGCACCTGACCATTGTCCAATACTTTCACCTCTGAGCAACAAACAATCTCTTCCTCAAAAGATGAGGGTGTCAGAGTGTTACCTTTGCTCTAAGCATCACTGAAAGAAAGAACAGCTCCATAAATATGGGGCCTGCGAAAGAAATACAGAGTAAAATTGAGGGTTTCATCTTTAGGACCAATATGATGGCCTGAAAAATCCTTGTTTTATTTCTCTCCCAGACCCATACTTTGTATCAATGGCCACTATGTCCTGCAATTCCAAAAATACACATTCCTTAACACTTCAACATCTTTTAAATTGGAATATGTCTTCATACATTTTTAAATATTATGACATTGCATGACACTTTATTTTCTTTCATATTATGTAAAATAACGTTGTGCCTTGTGATTAATAGGATTGTGGATGAAATGTGATACTACAAATAGGTAAGGCAGCCATGGAGAGGATGTCTCATGAATTTAAACAAGTAGGAAATGCACTGTGCAGAAATACAGGGTTACCTCTTTTGATAGGGTTATCAGATTTACAGATGACAGAGAAGTAGAGAAATGCTTCTGGAGAACCAAAAGATACTGCCTTGTTCACCGCAGATGCTATAGCAAAATGCCATAGATGGAGTGGTTTAAGGAACAGACATTTTATTTCTCCCAGTTCTGGAGCCTGGAAAATACCACAAGGTGCTGCAGATTTGTTTCTTGGTGTGGGCTTCCTTCACAATTTGTAGATAGCTAGCTTCTCCCTGCATCCTCACCTGGTTTTTAGAGGGTTTTACTCTCAAACCATTTCCAATCCACAGCAGGGTAACCCATGGATTACTGTCTCTAAGTTCCTGTAAAAATGCAAAGTCTCCCTGAGAGGATAAAAACGAGAGATGAACTCCTTGCTCATGGATGTGATGAGCTGGTGGGAACTCAGATGAACTTAGTCTCACATCCTCTTCTAGCCTGTACAAGCTCTGGGACTGCAGGCAAACAGTTTAACTCCCCTGCACCTTCCCTCACTCCTTGTCAAAGTAGTTGTCTCTACATTATTACCAGGGTTGGAGGTAGGCTGAGAACTAGCAAACAGTGGCATAATTACAAGAGAGAAAAGACACAGGAAGAGAGCAGTGTAAATCACACTTCACCAGCTGAGCTGTGGTGTTGGCCTTTGGTTCCACTGCTACTGGATCCTTTGAAAAGCTGCCTGTCATAGTTCCTGAAGGCTCCTTGCTATTGGTGTCACCCTTTAAAGGGGCCAGACTCTATGGGTAGAGGGTGCCTGGGGCCATGAGGAGGACAGGCCTCAGGATGATACACAGAACTAGAACTGCCCACTAGCATGTTAACTGAGGCTGGCATTTAACCTTCTATATTGAATTTACTTCATTTAACATTGTGACCTCAGGATCCATCCATTTCCCTATTAATGCTTCAAATTTGTCCTCCCTTAATGAATAATACCCTATGGTGTATACATATCATATCTTCTTTATGTATTCATCTGGTGAGAGGCATCCAGACTGTTTCCGTAGCTTAGATATTGTGAATTACACTTCTATAAATATGAACATGCCTGTACTGGTGTAGTATGACATCTTTAACTCTGGGGAAAATGCACAGGAGACTTTAGCTGGCCAAATGGAATTCATAGTTTTAGTTTCTTGAAGCATCTTCATATTGATTTCCATAATGGTTGTACTAGTTTACATTCCTACCAACAATGTAGAAAAGTTCATTTTCCCCTACAATCTTGCCAGCATTTGTCTTTTTAAAATTGAATTCTTTATTGGTACATTTTATATACAGCTCACAATTACGCACAACATTGGGGAATTTGTACCAGTATATGACACAAGTTAATTCTCATTTTTATCCACATTCCTACCCACCCACCCCCTATATACATGCTCTTTTATTTTCTTTTTAAATCATATTTATTCCTTCCCCTCATTATGTTCCCACGCCAAATTCCCTTTGGAAATTGCCTATTTTACATAAATTATCATACATTCTAGAACTCATTTACATTTACAGGTGCTCGATCAAAAAAAAAAGATCCAATATTTGTGTATATGTAATCCATTTATTTCACTTATTAGTGTGTCATCCAGGTGTATCCATTTGCACATAAATGAATGAATCTTGTCATTCTTTATGGCAGAGTAATACTCCATCATTTTTTTTTTAAACCCACATCCTTTTTATCCAGTCTTCAGTTGATGGGCATTTGGATTGTTTCAAAGATTGGGCTATCACGAATTGAGCTGCTATGAGCAAGGATGTACATCTTGTGTGATTTTAAAAATTCCTTTGGGTATATTCCTAGCAGGGGGATAGCAGGGTCGAATGGGACCTCTAGTCCTAGTTTTCTGAGGAATCTCCACACAGATCTCTGCCAGCATTTGGTGTGTGTGTGTGTGTGTGTGTGTGTATGTTTTCTTGACAAGTTTGTATTTTTTGTTCTTACTGGAATAAGGTGAAAGCCCAGAGTTGTTTTGATTTTCATTCTGTTGTGTTAAAAATGCTGACACTTTTTCATGGACATTTGTACTTCTTTTGACAGTGTCTATTCATTACATATGCCCAGTTTTCTTAGGACAGTTCTTTTTTAAGGTCCAAATTTTTATGTACTTTATATTTTAAAAATTAATCCTTTATCAAATTTTCTCTGATAAAATTTTTCCTATTACATAGGTTGTCTCTTCACTCTGTTGATTATCTCTTTTGCTGTCCAAAGCTCTCTAAAAAATTTAATATGGGGGCTGGAGATTTAGCTCAGTGGTTCTGGTGCCTGCCTCCCAAACTTAAGGTCCTGAGTTTGATCCCCGGTAACCACATACAATGCTGGGTGTGGTGATTCACGCCCACCAGCAATCAATACCACATACCACAGTGCGGGGTGTGGTGGCTCACACCTGTAATCCCAGCATTTGGGAGGCAGAGACAGGAGGACTGCTGAGTTCGAGGTTTGCCTGGGCTACAGAGTGAGCTCAAAGCCAGCCTGAACTACAAAGTGAGACCCTGTCTCAAAAAAAAAAATTAATATGACCCTTTTATTTATTCTGAGTAATATTTCTCATACTATGGAGTATGAGACAATCCTTGCCTATGCCTATGTATTCAAGTGTTTTCCCTGCTTTATTGTCTAGTACTTTTAATGTCTCTGTCCTTATAATCTAGGTCTTTGATTCATTTTGATTTGATTTCAGTACAGGGTGAGAAATAGGAATCTATTTTTATTCTTTTGCATGAGCATAACCAGTTTTATCAGCAAAATTTGTTAAACACCTTGCTTTTCTCCATAGTATAATTTTAGCCCCTTTGGTTAAGATCAGATGGCTAATGGTGAATGGAGTTGTCTCTATATCTCCTATCTGCTCTACTGTTCTGTATGTCTATTTTTTTTTTCTTTTTGAGACAGGGTCTCACTTTGTAGTTCAGGCTGGCTCTGAGCTCACTATGTAGTCCAGGCAAACCTCGAACACAGCAATCCTCCTGTCTCTGCCTCCCGAGTGCTGGGATTATAGGCGTGAGCCACCACGCCCGACTTTGTGGTATGTGGTATTGATTGCTGGTAGGAGTGAGTCACCACGCCCAGCATTGTATGTGGTTACCGGGATCGAACTCAGGACCTTGCGCTTGCAAGGCAGGTGCCAGAACCACTGAGCTAACCCTCTGGCCCTCTATATGTCTATTTTTATAAGGCAAATATATAAAAAATATATATATATATATATGACAAAATAACTTTTCTCAATTTGAAAAATAAAATCAGTTCCCACCCTGTACTAGCAAGCTCTCATCTGTGGTATAAGATACCTGCCACCTGCAATTTAAGGACAAAGTTTATTTGGATCATGGTTTCAGAGGGTTCAGTCCATGGTTGGCTGGCTCCAAGGCAGAAATGGCGTGATGGAAGAACTTGGTAGAAGAAAGCTGCCTAACCTGTGACAGTTGAGATGAGTGAGCAAGAGATCCAGAATGAGAGGTGAGTCCTCCAAAGGGCACGCCCCCAGTGACTCACCTTTCCAACCATACTCCACTTCCTAATAGCACATTTAGCCATGAACTCATCAGGGATTTTAGTGTCACCATGATTGAATCACCTTCCAAAACCTCAATTTTTAACACAGGAGACTTTGTGGGGACATGTTAGATATAATTCATGATAGACCCATTTCAATTTCTTATTTCCTTCACATTTTTATACATGTGGAAAAAGTGAAGTAGCATAACAACAACTTACATTTTACCAAGTTTTTACCTAACATTCTGCCATATTTTCCTTCTCTCTCTGTGTGTCTGTCTATATTTGTTCTCATCCTCTCTTCTATCTCTCTCTGTAAGTATACAGTGAGCCACCTTATTCTTGAGTCCCATAGATAGATATGGATGATATAGTTATATATAATTTTATATAGTTTTATTGTCATGGATTTGAAAATTATAGACATGATACTTCAGCACTAAATGCTTTAGGACACATGTAAGAAGAACAAGAACTAAATGCTATAATTGTATTTAAGAAAATAATTCCTTAAAATTACCTCACAGTAACTTTTCCCAAATGTACTCAAATCAGTGCTTTTTGTAGAAATATATTACATTAGTTTGATAAATTAAATTAAAATTTTGCTTTTTCCCTTTTAGTTTTTATCTTGGTGAATGTCATTTCCCACAATATCAGATTAGAAAGGGCAGGCTTACTGCCTGATGTGCTGCTTTGACTGAGCCCAACAGAATTTCCACATAGGAAAGGCAGCTAGGATATTATTGGGTATTGGAAGCTTGGTTTAAGATAGTACAAAAATGTGAAACAGAGATTAGAATAAACTAGTTCATAATCTATAAATCCTGTATAAATATATCACCCCCAATGACTTTAGGATGAAAAGGTTTTTTTTCTCTAGATGTTGGCAGTAAACCCCAAAGTCAACCTATTCTTGCCTATCTCTGGCATGTGGTGCTGCCCTCACTCCTTCCAGAGAGGAAGAAATACTCTCTCTCAGCTCTCTCTAGGCAGGAGGAGAACAAAGTGAACTAATCCCATTGTGGGCCTCCTGGGTCACACCCACACATGCTAGACTAAGAACTGCAGTTGGCACGGAAGTGCTTTTCTATGTTATTTTCCCTTGTAGGGTTCTTCAAACACACAGTAAACGATGCAGGCACTGTTTACACCATATACAGAATACTTGGTAAAATTTGTAAAAAGTATGTGAAACTCTCTTTGGACTGGCTACAATGTGCTAATCCCTGCATAAGTCATCAGAGGGAACAATCTTGTGTTCATAAGGCTTGGCCTCATTACCAGGCATCTAGCTCCTTTTATCTCTCTCCTTCATAAACCTTAGCATTGACTTCAATCCTAAGGGTACCATGTGTTAAAGCTTGTGTTTAGATGTCCCCCAATGCCTCATGTAGTCATGAGTGAAGCTTTTTCAGAGGGATATGCATACACATTGTGTGAGGCTGAAACTGATTCACGGTACAAGGCTAGGACCAAGGGCACTAGCATGGAGTGGGTGAGTGCTACCTGTCTTGAGTAACCTGGATAAGATATAAGTGATAGGAAGAGCTGTGGCCATATCTTGTTGGTTTGCCACTTTCTGCTTCCCATGAGCTGTTTCTTCTCTATGGTACCTGTCTGGAATACCACCTTCCCTGGAGCCAGTCAACTATGGACTGAAACTTCTACAAACCGTGAGCCAAATAAACCTTTCCTCCTTTAACTTTGGGTGTTGAGTATTTTGCTCAGGAACAGGAAAGGAAAATAAGACACCATGCAACCATAAGTGGCTGCTGGAACCCCAGAAATAACATCTGTTTTCTATGTAGCATGACAGAAAGGGAATGACCTAAGTCTGTCTTTTTCAAGCAACTTCTTAGAAATCCCACCCAGTGACTTCCAATTAGTTACTTTCAATCCTAAGAAAAGCTCAGAATTGTGATCCAGATAAAACTATTTTAGTCGGTGAGAAAGAAGGAGAGGATCAAAACTGGGGAGGCAACTGAGAGTCTCTGCCAAGTCACCCAACTTAGTTTGTGTCGGAAGGGAAGGATGAACTCTGAAAAGCTGAGGAGTGAGGATCACAAGTTTGTGCACAGTCTGGGCAAATTATGTGACTTACCAAAAATCCTGTCTCAAAATATAAGATAAAAAGCTCTGTTGATGTAGTTCAGTGTAAAGGTCCTGGTGTTTTCAGTTCCCAGTGCTGGACAAAAAAGGAGCCAGGACACAGGGGGCTGCAGGAACCTGAGGACAGGAAGTGTGGTTTAGCTGCATGGAAAGCAAGAACCAGGAATCACGGGCTATTGGAACACATGGCCGCTCTGGGGGTGTCTTTTGGGGGCTGCATGGTACTGAGTCTATTCTTCACTTAGCATCATTCCCTCCTACTTTCTCTTTCTGTGGCTTGGCTTCTTGCTTCTCTTTCCACACAGTAAAAATGGTCACTCCCTAGGTCTTACATTCAAGCAAAGTGGGGAAGCCTGTGTTGCTTTTCTAAATTCTGATCCCTGATATCCTAGGAAAGAGAACTGATGATCTCATTGTGGTTAAGAAGTACTCCTCATCCAACTCTCTGTGGTCAAAGAAACACGGTACAAACATGCCCACCAGGTCCTGGAGCATTCATGTTGAGAAAAAGAGGAATAATTCTCAAAGGAGCACTGCTTAGTTAGAACAGAGGCTCTTTCTTCTAAATAATCATAAAATAGTAAAACGAACTTTCATTACTTATACAAATATTAGGTAACTAGAAAGTTCAAATTAAAAAAGAAAAATCTTTCTGACAATGAAATCATTAAGACTCTGCTGAACCCCTGTATGCCATTTGAATCTCCAATCAAGAAAGGGTAAGTTAGATTTTATATCTTTCTTATGTGTTTTCTTCATCATTTCAAAAAACACTGCCACTTATGTCTGATCTGGGTGGAGATGCCCAGCTGATCAGAATATCTCATTCTTTGGCCTGCCAAGTAAATAAGGGTTTACTGTCTTCCCTGGGGTCTGGAATGGTTTTCTGTCAAAAAGGCTCCACATTTCCATGAGCTTTAAGATGCTGAATATCAGCCAGCTCCACCCCACCAAGTGTAATTGTTGACAGCTGTGTCTTGAAAAGGATTTCTTTTGTTGCTCATCCTGCTGAGTGAGTCAAATTGCTTCATTAACATTTAGGCCATGTTTACACGTTCAAGTGCTCATGAGGTATTTGGATTTCAGATGAGGATTTTTTTTTAAATTCTTGTTCCAAACATGACAAGCTTCCATTTTTATAATGAGTTTTTGTGTGTATGAGTGCTATTGAAAGTGGATTTGCATCTTTGTTCATTTGTTATGCAAAGACACATAGAAATGATCATTACAAGTTGACCTAGTTATTAAGGTCTTTTATATTTGTGAAGAGCCAATTTCAAATCATTCCTTAGAGCAGTGATGACTATTGTTGCTTCATTGTCCAAGAAGACAGTGTCAACTCCAATGGGTTTTTGGTGGGAGGGAGGAAGGTGCTTGCCTACAAAAAAAATCTCTCTAGGCTTCCCTTATAAAGCTGTAAGTTTTAGAGTACTATGTTATGTAATAATAACTAGAATGAACCCTGGCCAAAAAAATATTTCAAATAAATATATAAATTAGGCACATAAAAGGGAACTTTCTATGAAAGCTCAACTTTAGGATAATACTCTGACACACTAAACCCGTAAGATTTATGTGGTTGGCCAGCGATTTAGCTCAAGTGATACCACACCTACCTTGGAAGCATAAGGACTTGAGTTCAATCCCTGGTACTACAAAAAAAAAAATTCATGTGGTAAACCCCTTCACTGTAGGAATTCAGAAGGTACAGCAGCAAGAACCACTGTAGTTTGAGGCCCAAGGAAAGAAAGAATTCTTGTTGCAGACACCAGCTGCTATAATAATACCCTTGTTCCTTCCCAGCAGAGCCCAATTACTAAGAAGATGGCATTGTGCTGAGCCAACAGTTTTTGTCTTCTCAGGCTCCCTTGCAGCTAGAGCTGGCCCATGAAGAAAAAGCTTGACAGTGAAATATAAGGGACATTCATAGAATGAAACCTTTAGAAATATTTTTCAAAAGAAGCAAATGTGCTGGCAGCCTCATAGCTTTTGTTTCTTCACTGCTTTCCCCTTGCCTCTTTCTCATGTTTTCATACCCAACTATGGATCCCATGGCTGGAAACATGGCAACCATTCAGTGTGGATACAGAGGAAGAAAACAGAAGGAGCCTGATTCTCTGAGTGAAGCCTGAACAAGCTATACCAATTCCAGACTGCGTAGCTCTGATTTCTGTTTTCTGTTAGTCATTAAATTGGGTTTTCTGTTACTTGAAGTCAACCATATTCTTAATGGAGACCCCCAGAAGGAAACAGGCTGTTTTCTGGTAACGTGTTATTCTTTTATTGTTGTTATTATTACATAACCAATGACTCGAAACTTACAGCTTGCTGTAAGGCAACAACTATCTTATATCTCCTGACTTTGTGAATCAGGATTTGAGGCAGTTAGTTGGACAGTTTTCTGCTCACCATTAAGTTAGGTCACTAATGCTACTCATCTGGTGAATGGGCTCTAAGGAAGCCTCAAGAATAGGGAAGCAGTGTCTGTCAGCTGAAGCACTGGCTGCAGCTCCTCCAGCATAACAGTCTCAGGCTGCCCAGGCATCACAGGACAACTCAGATGCTCAGTCAGAAAGAGTTCCAAAACTGAACAAAAGTTTCCAGTTCCTCAGGCCTGAGCCTAGAAATAGGCACTGCATTGCTTTTGCAATATTATGTTAGTCAAAGCAGTTACAGAGCCTGTGTAAAATCTGAGGCAGGAAAACAGATCTACCTCTTAAAGTGATTATTTCCAAGAATATGTGGACAACTTTAATTAGTCACAGAAGCAATGAGCCATAAAATGACTTTGACTTATTCAATCTGTAGGCTCACAATAGACAGATATATATCTGAGAGTAAGTCTAATGTCCTCTGTTGGTGATATGTTCAGGTGGTTGATAGTCTACAAGGTGCAAGAAACAGGCTGAGGCATTGAGAATACAATATAATCAATAAGTTCCCTGTGTGTTAGGTTTGAAATTAAAATGGAGGGAGAAATGTCTTTTCTCCATTTTTCCATGTTCTTTGGTTGTGTTATGAATTTAATTAACTTGACAGAATAAGAGAAAAAACATATTTGATGACATATACACAGCACACAGAAATTCCATAAAATATGAGACTCAAAGAAGGGCCAGATGCTTGAAGCACATATAATATCGTGGGACTTCCAGAGGTGGTAAGGACAAGATGTGAGGGGCAGAGGCAGGAAATGGATGCTCTTTGAAGATTCTCTTATTTTCAGATAAAAAAGCTTCTTGGGTAGTACAAGTTGTCTTTATGAATAACCTTCTTCCTGATACAGATAACTTATTAATGTAGATTTCCTTTATAGACTTCTTGTATAAAGGGGCAGCTTTCCAGACTACTTTTATGTCTGTTGTTTCTTAGAATAATGAGCTCAAAATCTGCCAGATGCGTATATTTCAGTGGCATACTCTGGCCTTCTATTGTCATATTTTGAGGTCGTATGTCCTAATCTCCAAGAGGTTCTCACAGGACATACACAACAGAGGTACTATTAAAAGACACATCTGAAGACTTGGAGTGCCCCCATGGTGGCTGTTCTGATGGAATAAAGAGGCTGGTCTACAGAGGGAGAGTCCTGGTTCCATCTTCAGCTGAGCACTAAGGATCTGTGTCATCATGGGAAAATCCAGAAATATCTTTGGGCTTCAGTTTCATCCTCAGTAAATGACTGGATGTTATAATCTCTGAGATTTCTTCCACTGTAAAGTTTTATGAGTCTAGGCCATCACTATTTATGATTATGAAAAAAGAGCTGGAGTCATGATTTCTTTCCTTAACTCTTAAGAATAACAAACTTTCCGTCGCCAAATTCCACTGCACTTTCTTTCACAGATGTAGTTCATTTATAGAGCATACTCCAGAGAGAACTCAGGGTAAAGGCAATATTTTTATGAAAATTAAATCTTTCCAGATAATTTGATTTCCCTGAGAACTTGTTCTTTCTAAACTTTCCCCGCTGTTTTCTTTTTAAAATTATAGTATAAAATGTTTCCATTGTCACTGGAACCTTACAAGCCAACTGACTAAGGCCGAATGTTCCCAGGGTTCATTAGGTTCCCTTACCACTTGGGAATCCGAGAAGACTCAATAACAAAATGAATGAACACAAAGAGAAACTTGGAGTTCAGTTGAGAAAAGGGGACCCCTGTGTGATTGACAGATTAATGCGTAGCAGCGTAATATTGAAATTGGTGGTGGTACAATATTAATTGTCTCAAGGAATGATTTCTTTCTACTTCAAATAATTAGAGAAATAAAATGTAATTTAATCTATTAAAAACTCGGGGTTAACCAATGAACTCATGAAACACTTATGTGACCAGGGCCCTACAGTAAGTTTTGAAATTATGAGAGTAGAAAAACCTGGGATTCTAAAGTACAAAATATATGACTTTCACTGTAACTTCCTGCAGTACCTAGGCAAATTTACTAATTATTTTATGATTATATTAAAGATAAACAAGGTCCAGAGATTTAGTTCAGTGGTTCCGGCACCTGCCTAGCAAGTACAAGGTCCCTGGTTTGATCCTCAGTAACCACATACAACAGTACCGGGTGTGGTGACTCATCCACCAGCAGTCAGTACCACATACCACAATGCCAGGGGTGGTGCTCAAGCCTGTAATCCCAGCACTTGGGAGGCAGAGGCAGGAGGACTGCTGAGTTCAAGGCTTGCCTGGGCTACATAGTGAGCTCAGGGCAGCCTGAACTACAAAGCAAGACCCTGTCTCAAAAACAAACAAACAAAAGATAAACAAAAATTGATATTCTAGAGGAAAAGTTTCTATAGTATATTTTTCTATCACTGTAAAACAATTTTCCACTTTATACTCTGTGTTGGAATAAATATTATAGAATCCATTTAAGGAATCAGCCTTATAAAGTAAGACTGCTTTATACAAAGATTTTTGTATCATATCCAGAATCAGTCTTCTTTGAACTTATTGGCCCCAGATTAATTCAATGCACACAAAATAATATTTGATAGTGACTATCTTATTGAAACCACTAAATCATAATAAAGTAATATTAATGATATTTATCAGTGACTACATGTCAGAAATGTGTTGACACTGTGCTAGAAGATTCTTCATACATGATTTTTCTAACCTTCAGAATAGCTCTGGAAGTTCTCATTGTCTCCATTTGAAAGGTACAGTTCAGGGAAGTAGAGTCCTTATTCTAACCCAGTCCTGTCTGTTGCCAAAGCTCAAGATGTTTCCACTTTTGTCTTTACCCAATTATCTCTTTGGAGGCAATGGAAATACCACTAGAACATTCAAAAACAAACAATTTGTGTTTTGTTTACTTGGTAACAAAAGACAAGTCTATCAGACAGCAATTACATTGTTCAAAGAGGATATTTTCCCTTTAAGGTTTATATGGTAAATACCCACTGTCAAATATTCCTGGATTCTGTGGACACCTTTTTCACCTCAGCGAATGTTATTCAGCGATTAAAGGAAACTCTAAGCGAGACTAGCTGTGGCTGTGTGCTGGCTAACAAATTCAAATGCCTTACAATTTTATCAAGGACTGCCTCTTTGGGCCTTTTGAGTTTTATATTTATAGCACCTTCCTTTCACCTTATATTTTGTGTGTTTCAAATCTCTTAGCTACTGCTCAAAGGAGTGTCCCATCTGTTCTCTTGCAACACTGCCTGTGAAAGCCCACCCAGCTGCTTTAACTTTTTGTTTACTCAAATCAGTAATAACAAATACTATGAGAAAAAATCCTGCTTTCAGAATTATTGCATGTAATACTTCCTGTCCTAGCCCCAAGTCTTGATATTTTTCCTTCTTTTGCTAGGTGGCTTTGCAGATATTTTATTTCAATTTGGTGTCCCTCTCATCAAGTTATGAAGAATAGACTTATAAATATAAATCACCTCCAATTTACAACTTATTGGAATCTTTTATAAAGTGTTTTGTTGTTGTTGTTGTTGTTTTGCTTTTGAGACAGGGTCTCGCTTTGTAGTTCAGGCTGGCCCTGAGCTCACTATGGTGCCCAGGCAAACCGCCGCGAACTCAGCAATCCTCCTGTCTCTGCCTCCCGAGTGCTGGGATTATAGGTGTGAGCCACCACGTCCGGCATTTATAAAGTGTTTTTTAAAGAAAGGAATCAGCGACAGAAATATAGTTGTTTAAAAAAATCGATAGTCTAATTTGGGTAGAATTGACACTTTTCCTATGTTGATCTTCCAGTCCATAACCATAGCGCATCTCCTTGCTCCCTGCCTCCCTCCCTTCTTTCTATCCTTTCTTTTTCTTTGTTTTGTTCTTCTTTCTTTTTTCTCTTGGGATAGAGTCTCCTACGCGCTTTAAGATGGCATTGCACTAAACAGTTGCCCAGGTACTCTCAAACTCTCAGCCATCCTCCACCTCAGCCTCCCAAGTGCTGAGGTTACAGGGATGCACCATCATGGTCAACTCATTTTTTCATCGTTTAAGATCTTTATTTCATCAGCATTTTTCATTCTCAGCATACAAGTCTAACACATGTTTCATTTGATTTATTTCTAATTTTGTCAGTGATTATAAATAGTATTTTTAAAGACTTTTGGTTTCTCTTCATTGGACTTTGCAGTGATACTTCTGTTCACAAATTTAATTCTTTCCACAGTTCTAGGGAAGGTGGGCGCAGCTGTATTGGTAGCTTGATGTGGAGTTCATGAATGGAAACAAAATTTTCTTTTGTTTTGTTTTGTTTTGTGGTACTGGGGATCAAACTCGGGCCCTTGTGCTTCCAAGGTAGGTGCGGTATCACTTGAGCTAAATCCCCGGCCTTTGGAAACAAAATTTTGCCAAATGCTTCTCTTCGTGAACCAAATTATTTGCAAACAGAAGCATTGGTGAACCAAGCTCTTAGTGTATCAAAACAATTGATTTTTGCATGTTAACTTGCACCCTGTGACTTATTCAATTCACTTACTTGTCCTACGAATTGCTTTATAAATTTCAGAATTTTTCCTAAATTTAAATTGTGTATGATTTCTTTTTCATTTTTCCTTTCTATCAAAATGATCAAATCCAGGAAACAGACTATTTAGGAACATGGTCACTGGTGTCAATGTAACTTACATGTAGACACAGAATTCTAAGTTCTCATCAGTGCACATAATAACAACGTGCCCTGCACTAGCAGTTATTTCCTAACTCTTAAGCATAACCTTCCTAATGTGTAGACTTAACAAAATCTCCCTTATCTTTTAAAATTGCTTTTGCCTCCAAGGATTTAGTTCAAGTGGTACTGTGCCTACCTTGGGAGCACAAGGACCCAAGTTCGATCTCCAGTACTGAAATGAATGAATGAATGAATAAAATTTAAAATATATATAATTTTTTCTTTTATGTGTGATATCCACTTTTATATTTAATAAAAGACAAGTGGTCCCATAGCAAATGAGATTGTTGGTAATAAGCTGTGTTTTGATCACTAGAATGACCAACACTATATACAATCATACAGTCTGTATCAGTCAGTGGGTAGAAAAGACAATGAAAGAAAAATTACTGCACTGGAAATAAGTCTGAAGAAAATGTGAAGAGAGAAGCAGAGAGCCACAAAAAAAGCAGAGAGATGAATATAAGTAATAAAGAGAACATATTAAAAAGCCTATTTAAGTTTGAACTAGGGAGAGATGGAAAATAGTATGAGAGCAATATTTGGAAAGATAATAGATAATAATTCTGCAAACCTTTTGAAGTTAGTTAATCCATTCAACATTCCAAATCAATCTCAAATAAGGAAAATACGTATACAGACACCTAGCAAAAAGTAAACAAACAGAAAAAGCTAAAATAAAAAAGCAGAGAAAAGAGCTCAGTTGATTATTCAGGATTCAGTTAATTCTAATGAGGGTAAGAAAAAGAAAAGTGAGTAAAAGGGATACAAATAATAATACCAATAACAATCAGATACAACTGTAAATTATGCTATGACACAATAAATATTTGAGTTGAAAAATTTTGTTAAATCATTTTTTAAACAACAACTAGATGTCTGGTTTCCAGGTTGCCATATAAATAGCTTGGAACCACTCCATACTAACAGCTAAAATGTTGAACAAACTTAAAAAAAATCAGTTCTTTTTATATCTGTCAGATAAATGAAATCATAGGACAAAACACCGTCATCAGAATTGGGGAGACAGACAGGTCAATACAGAAAAATTGCAGCTTACTGGTATGAAACCCACAAGCAGAAATCTCCATGAAAATCAGTGCCAGGTTCCTTTTACCCAGAATATCAAGTACAAGGCACACTGGAAATTCACACACACACACACACACACACACACACACACACACACACACACACGTGTGTGTGTGTGAACGTGTTTACATTTATTTATTTCTATTTTTATTTATTTACTTATTTTTTTTTTGAGACAAGGTCTTGCTCTGTAGTTCAGGTGGGCCCTGAACTCACTATGTGGCCCAGACTAGCCTCGAACTCACATCAATCCTCCTGCCTCTGCCTCCGGAGGGCTGAGATTACAGGGGTGAGCCATCACGCCCAGCAACACATGCAGTTTAAAGAAACAGAACAAACATCAGGCACAGATTCAGATATGGCAGATATATTAAAATTCAAAAGTGAAGGATAAGGCAAACTAAAATAGGGTACTTTGTTGCCCCCAGTCCTGCCATGCAAAAAAATGCTAAAAGAAGATCTTCAGAAAAAGAAAAGTAGTATGGGTCAAATCTCATGCCTACTTAAAATAGGCACCAAAAAAGAAAAAGTGAAAGTAAAGCTTTTTATTTTTTCTTATCTTTTAAATTTTCTGCCTTATTTTTCTTATCAATTAATCACATACTTATTAAAAATACACATTAAAAGTTTTAAAAGCAGGGCCAAAGATTTAGCTCAGTGGTTCTGCCTGCCTCGCAAGCGCAAGGGCTCTGGTTTGATCCCTGGTAACCACATACAACAATACGGGGTGTGGTGACTCACGCCCACCAGCAATCAGTACCACATACTACAGTGGCAGGTGTGTTGGTTCACGGCTGTAATCCCAGCACTCCAGGAGGCAGAGACAGGAGGACTGGTGTAAGTTTAAGGTTTGCCTGGGCTGCATAGTGAGCTCAGGGCCAGCCTGAACAAGAAAGCAAGACCCTGTCTCAAAAAATAAAAATAAAAATAAAAAATATATAAATATAAAAAAGCAAAATGTACTTGATTAACATATGCTTACACAGATTTGAAATGAATGATGAGGATGACACACAAGGGACAAGATGGAAAGATTATGTGTATTTCACTACTATAAGGTACTTGTACTATCTACAAATTAGTACAGTGTTGTGGTGTTATTTTCAAGTTATAAATGCAGGAGGAATGATTAAAAATACAACAATTTTTAAAATATTTTTTTACAAAGTTTATTATAATAAAACACATACTGCCACGAACAATGGGATAAGTGTGTTCCAAGTAAGAGAGAGTATTTTGAGGAGGATTAATGACAATGTGTCTTTTATTGTAACAAATGTCTTTATTTAAACATTCACCACATTTTTGAGCACGCTTCATATGTTGCAAACTCTGGGGCAATGAGGAAAACAGCAAAAACAAAAAAAATTTAAAAATGAAATCACATAAAATATTTAATTAAAAGCAGAGAAAGAATGGAATTCAAAAACAAGAACAAAGACAACAAATACAGAGCAATAGCAAATATGTAGTTTCTAAAATGACTATGAAAGTACATCCATAGTTACCTTTAACACCAACAGTTCTAGGTGCATGAATTCAAAGATAGACTGAGTGGATCAAAACAATCCACTATATGTTTCATGTAAGAAACCCACTTTAAATATAAAAACAGTAAGTTTGAAGTAAAAGTATAGAAAAAAAGATTAAAGTGTTAACAGCAATCAGAAAAAAGCAAAAGTGGCTATATTAACCTTAACTGAAGTAAACATCCAGTATGAAAAATTATCAAGGAATAAAGAGGGGCAATGTGTAATGAGAAAAGGGTCAGTTATACATAATAATCTCTAATGTGTATGTGTCTACAAAGAGAATGCCAAATATATAAGGCAAAAGTTGATAGATCTGTAAAGGGAAATAGATGAATCCACCAATATTATTGTATACATCCAATTATTTCATCTATCAGATATAGATGAAAACAGTAGAGTCAGACTCAACATCACCATCAATCAACTGGATAAAATTGCCATCTGTCTCTTAATCCAACAGATAAGATCATACCCCCTTTCTAAACTCACAGGAAACAGTCACTAAGACAGACTACAGATGGGATCATGAAAAGCACCTTGACAAAGTCCAAAGAAGAGAATCATATGATGTCTACACTTAAGTCACTATAAGATTAGTCAATAACAAGCAGAGAGGTGGAATCCAAAATATTTGGAAATTAGACAATACATATCTAAATAACAGATGGGTCAAAGAAAAAAATTTCAAGACAAATGTAAAAGATATTTGAACCATATGAAAATGGAACCATAACTTACCAAATTTATAGAATGCAGTAAAAGTGATGCTTACAGGAAATATGGCATTGGATGCACATATTAGAAGAGAAAAGATATCTAAAAACAATAATGTTTCACCTTCAGAAACTAGATAACGAAGAGTAAGTTCATAATAAGCAGAAGAAAAGAAATAATAAAAATAGATTAGAATTGATTAAAGGTAGGAAATCAAGGTGGGGATTTAGCTCAAGTGGTACTGCACCTTCCTTGGATGCACAAAGGCCCAAGTTCAATCCCTGGTACCGCAAAAAAAAAAAAAGTAGGAAATCAATAGATAAAATCAGTGAAACTAAATCTAGTTCAATGAAAATATCAATAAAATTGATAAAATGCTAGCAAATTTAACTAGAAAGAGAAAAATACATAAATTACTAATATTAAATGAATGAGGAGATAACCTTACCTATACATTAAAAAGATAATGTAGGGATTTTATGAACAACTCTCTGCCTACAATTTGATAACCTATGATACAAGTCAATTCAATGAAAGACACAATGTGTCAAAACACATACATAAAAAGTATTCTGAATAACGTTATATATATTAAAGAACTTGCATCAATAATTAACAACTTTACAAACAGAAAACACCAGTTGGGTGAATTCCTTGAAAAGTGTAAGGATGCTAGGCAATGCAGAACATGAATGTAATCCCAGCACTTGGGGAGACCAAGACAGCATGTTCATGCCCAGCCTAAGTAGCTTAGTGACTCAGCGAGATCTTGTCTCAAAATTATTTAAATGGCTTGGTAATGTAGCTCTGTGCAAAGGTATTGGTTTCATTCTGCAGTACTGCTAAAAAGGAGAATAAAATTATACCAATCTCTTCTAGAAGTAGAGACTACTTCCTAACTAATTCTATGAAGTCAGCAATACTCTAGTGTTACAACAAGAACATTACAAGAAAACTATAAGCCACTCTGTATCATGAACGCAGATACTTCAACAAACTATTAACAAATTCAATTCAATAATGTATAGAAAGTGTTGTACACCATAAGTAAGCAGGATTTATTCCAGGTATACAAAGTTGGGTTACCATTTAAAAATAAATTAACATCATTAATTACATATGCAGGCTAAAGAAGGAAAATCACATCAATTATACAACAATTGATATAGAAAAAGCATTTGGAAAAATTCAACAAATATTTATGGTAAAAATTCTCAGTAAATTAGAAATAGAGGAAAATTTCCCCACTTTGAAAAATTGTATCTATAAAAATACCTATAACTGGGCCGGAGGATTAGCTCAGTGGTTCCGGCGCCTGCCTCACAAGCGCAAGGTCCTGAGTTCGATCCCTGGTTACCACATATAATGCTGGGCGTGGAGACACGCCCACCAACAATCAACACCGCATACCACAATGCCGGACGTGGTGGCTCACGCCTGTCATCCCAGCACTCGGGAGGCAGGGACAGGAGGATTGCTGAGTTTGCGGCGGCTTGCCTGGGCACCATAGTGAGCTCAGGGCCAGCCTGAACTACAAAGTGAGACCCTGTCTCCAAAAAAAAAAAAAAAAAAAAAAATACCTCTAACACAATATTTATGGTAAGAAACTAGAAAATTTTTTGTTAAGGTCAGGAATAACATAGGATGTCTCTTCTCACCATCGCCTCACAGTATAATAACAAAAGTTCTATCTGATATAATAAAACAAGAGGAGGAAATAAAAGCTAGAAAGATGGGAAAGGTAGAAATAAAACCATCATTGTTTGCAGATCACACAACTGTCTGTGTAGAAAATCTGAAAGAATCGACAAAACACTCTTGCAATGATAATTATGACAAGGTAGCAGATAAAAACTTAATACAAAAAAATTACTTTATGCCGGGTGTGGTGGCTCACACCTGTAATTCCAGCACTCAGGAGGCAGAGGCAGGAGTATTACTGAGTTCAAGACTTGCCTGGGCTACATAGTGAGCTCGGGGCCAACCTGAACTACAAAGTGAGACCCTGTCTCAAAAACAAACAAACAACAACAAAAAAAAAACAAGCGAACAAAAAATGTCACTTTACCATATATTAGCAATGAATAAGTAGAATTTAAAATTACAAACAAAACACTATTTATGTTAGCATTTGGTAAAATAAAAATTCATAAATAATAACCTGATAAAAGATGTATAGGAACTACTCAGAAAAACTATAAAATTTTAATGAAAGTAGTCTAAAAGTACATAAAGAGAAAGATATTTCATATCTATTAGTGGGAAATCTCAATAATGTCAAGATACCAGTTCTCCTCAACTAGATCCACAGCTTCAACACAATGCCAATCAAAATCACTGTGGGGCTGGAGATTTAACTCAGTGTTTCCAGCGCCTGCCTCACAAGCGCAAGGTCCCTGGTTCAATTCCTGGTAACCACATACAGCAACACAGGGTGTGGTGACTCTTGCCCACCAGCAATCAATACCACATACCACAATGCTGGGCATGGTGGCTCATGCCTGTAATCCCAGCACTTGGGAGGCAGAGACAGGAGGATTGTTGAATTCGAGGCTTGTCTGGGCTACATAGTGAGCTCAGGGCCAGCCTGAACTACAAAGCCAGACCCTGTCTCAAAAGAAAAATCTCTGTGGATTATTTTCTAGTTATTAATAAATTGATTTAGTGATTTATATGGAGAGGAAAAAGACCCAGAACAGCAAACAAAACATGGAAGCAGAACAAAGTTGAAGTATTGCCACTGTCAAAACCCAGGACTTATTATTCAGCCTCAATAATGAAAATAAAGTACAATATTAGCAAAAGAATACACAAATAAATCAATGACGTCAAATGGAGAAACCAGAGATAGGTCCACATAAATATAATCACCTGAGCTGACAAAGGAGCAAAGGCAACACAACGGAGAAAAGACAGTCTTTTTAATTAATAATGCTGGAGCAATAGGACAGTCATGCAAAGTAGAAGGAGATGGAGGAGAAAAGGAGGAGGAGAAAGAAAAGAAGGAGGATCAGAATATGGAAAAGAAAATAATCAAGACACTGACCTTACCTTCTTCAGAAAAGTTAACTCAAAATGGATAATGGACCTAAATGTAAAGTGCAAAACTATAAAAATATTAAAATATGTCATAGAAAACTATCTTGATGGTCTTGAGTATGGTGATGCCTTTTTAGGTACAACCCAAGACATGATTCATAAAAAAATGATAAACTAGATTTTATGACAATTAAAAAGTCTACTCTACAGAGGACACGGAATGAGAACACAAGGCCAGGACAAAACAAAGAAGAGAAACCACTTGCCAGAACTCTGGGAGGCTGAGGCAGGCGAATTGCAAGTTCAAGCCTACCCTGGGCAACTTAGTGACTTAGAGAAACACTGTTTCAAAATTTTAAAAAGTTATAAAAAGTATTGAGAATGTAACTTAATAGAAAAACCCTGAGTTCAATTCCTAGTACAAAATGTATAGGAAGAAAGGAAAAGAAAGAAAGAAAGAGAGAGAGAAAGAAAAAAGGAAGGAAGGAAGGAAGGAAGGAAGGAAAAATCTAATGAAATACTATTCCATACAAAGAATTCTTAAATGCACCAATAAGAAGCACCTGACACCTGAATAAAAATGAGCAAAAGACTTAACACCTCGAAAAAGGTGATATACAGGTGTCAAATAAGCATATAAAAAGATATTCAACATCATCCATTATATGGAAAGCACAAGTTAAAAAAGAAATTCGATCTCACTATCTACGTCTTAGAAGGGACAAAACTCAGAGTACTGACAGCACTGAGTGTGGGCCGAGAAGTGGAGCGACGAGAGCTCTCGTTCGCTGTTGTTGGGCTTGCAAAATGGTCCGGCCACTTTGGAAGGTAGGTTGGTAACATTTTATAAAACTACATGGACTCTTAAACTATGATCCAAAATTCTGTTTCTTGGTATTTACTCAAATAAGTTTACAACTTACCTTCACACAAAGGCCAGAGCACAGATGTGTATAGCAACTTTATGCATAATTGCCAAAAAATAGACGCAACCATACTGTCCTTCAGTAAGCGAAAGAGTAAACTGTGCTTTATCCACGTGATGGAATATGAATCCACGCTAAAAACAACTGAGCCACCATGCCATGAAAATACATGGAGAAACTGAAAGAACGCTGTTGGTACTCCAGCTTAGGACACTCCAGAGAAGGCAAAGTACAGCAGAAGTGGCTGTCAGGGGCTGGAAGGGAAGCAGGGAGGCATGAACAAACACAGCCCAGATTTCTAGGACGGTGAAAATGCTCTGTACGAGATTATCATGCTAGATACATGGCGACAGATTTGTTAAAACTTACAGCATATACGCCAGGCTGAATTCCAGTGTAAGCCCCAGAGTTCAGGTTCTGATGGCGTCAGTGTAGGCTCATCAGTCGTGATGATTCTATCACTCTGGTGAGGCATATAGATAGTAGAAAAGGCAGTGTGTGCATGCCTGTGTGAGATATATGGAAAACTCTGGTTCTCAGATATCTAGGAATAAATTGTAGAGAGATATCCAAGATTAAAGATCCTAATAGAAGATGTGCCATAGTCATTGATTGTATACATAATATCATGAAAATGACAATTATTTTCCCACATCCTACTGACTTAATACAAACCTACAATTTTACGTTTTATGTGGAAATAAATACAAAGGCTTCCAAATGGCCTGGGCTCTGCTGAAAAACAGGATGAGATGACTTGGTTTCCAGTGCATAAAAACACATAAGTTACAACAGTTAGGACATTTTAATTTTGAGGAAAGCTAGAATAAAGAATAGAACTGATCATTCTAAAATGAGTTCCTACACAATGGATACTTGATTTATGACAGGAATGATACTGAAGAATAAGGGAGAGAGGATCTTTAATCCAATAAAGAGTATGGGATAAATGCAAATACACTGAAAAACATAAAAACTGACCAACACCTTCTGTCCAACAAATTGTCAGTTCTTGGGGACTCAGGCCTAAATGCAAAAGGCAAAAAATAAAAATCTTTTGGAAGATAATATAGTCTAATATCTTCTTGCTCCCAGGATAGGGAACTATTTTTAAAACATGACACAAAAACACAAACCATAAAAGAAAAGATTTAAAAGTCGGATTCCAATTAAGAGCCTTCATTCATCTAGAGACACCATTAAGAAACTGAAAACACAAGCCATGGAGAGCCATACATCATAACGTGTAACTAACAAGATTTCATAACCAGACTATATAAAGAACCACTACAAATAATTTGAAAAGACACGCCTTCAAAATGGTGAGTAGGGCCGGGGATTCAGCTCAGTGGGCCACATCTGCTTAACAAGTGCAAAGTCCTGAGTCTGAGACTCAATAACAAGAAAAAGAAAAAGGGGAGGGGAAGAGGAGGGGAAGAGGAAGGGGAGAGGGAGGGGGAGGGGAGAGAACAGAAGGGAGGAAGGAAGGAAGGAGGGAAGGAAGGAAAGGAAAGGAAAAGAGGAAGGAAAGAAAGAGGAAGGAAGAAAGGAAGGAAGGAAGGGAAGAAAGAAAATGACTAATATTCTTAAACAAGTAATCCACAAAGGAAGATATCTGAATAACCAAGGAACTCGTCAAAATAAATTGACTTCATTAGTAACTAGGAATATGCAAATTAAAGCACGATGGAGCATCATTACCACAACCACCAGACTGACATGAAAACAACGACAGTGTCCCGGTCTGCAGATGAGGAGCAAAGAGAAGCCTCGCAGATTGTTGGTAAGAGCGTGAGTTGTTTTCCCTTTGAAAAACACTTTGGCATGACTTACTAAAGTTGGAGTTATGGGAAGCCTATATAATCCAACAATTACAAATACGTGCACAGATGCCATCTATGAACGGGGCGAGTGTATGCGCATCCTGCAGCCCCCGTGGACGTGGCGGGGTCCCCAGAGCCGCGCCCGCGCCCCCCCTGAGGAGGTCAGGCCGAGCGTGGTCGCGGCAAGCGAGGGCTCCGGACAGCTCTGCTCTCGCTCCCGGCTCGTTCCCAGCCAAGGACGCAGCCGGCTTGCTCCTTGCGCTGTCTCCCACAACTTAGCGGCTCTGGCTTCTTCAAGACTGTTTCTTCTTGCGGAAAACTGCCGATCGCCCTTCAGCGAGGGGTTAACGGTCCCGATGCCCGTGGCCGTGCTTCCCGAGCACACTAGGTGGAGCTGCTCTTCTCCTTCCCTGACTCGCGGGCTGGCGGCCCGGGGCTACGCAGTCCGGCCGGAGCGGCGCCCTCGCGCGGCCCGCAGCCGAGGACGTCATCGCCCGCCAACCAGGAGCCGCCTCGAGACGCCTGCCCGGGCCGGAGGGTGGCGCGCGTCTTGCTCGGGACGGCGAGGGAGCTTGAGAGCCTCGGGTCGGCTCTATTCCGCCTCTGGGAAGCCGGAGGTCCGAGTAATTCAAACGAGCGGCCGTTCACTGCCTTTTCCTTAGGGACTCCACAGAAGCAGAGTCCATAAACTCGCTCTTCAGCGACAACCTTGATTTTATCCTGCACAGTAGCAAGTATATCTCTATAGCGTACAAAGAAGGGCTCATTACTGGGTATTGTCTGCTGAGAAATAACATTACATCATCATGGGGAGAAGAGACCCAGCAGGATTGGTTTGTTAGGCTCCCTGCCTGTGCACTGGGCCTCTCTGTCAGACCTGGCTGCCGTGTTTCCTCCTTTTATTTGTTCTTTTCTTTCTTTCTTTCTTTCTTTCTTTCTTTCTTTCTTTCTTTCTTTCTTTCTTTCTTTCTTTCTTTCTTTCTTTCTTTCTTTCTTTCTTTCTTTCTTTCTTTCTTTCTTTCTTTCTTTCCTTCTTTCCTCCTTCCTTCCTTCCTTCCTTCCTTCCTTCCTTCCTTCCTTCTTTCCTTCTTTCCTCCTTCCTTCCTTCCTTCCTTCCTTCCTTCCTTCCTTCCTTC